>LOEQ01014312.1:0-18405 GCA_001685075.1 Bramus lutescens | reverse complement strand
ATGTCTGTGCTCCATTTCCACGGGTCAGGAACGCACTCACCCCTCCGATGGATCCTCTGGTAAAGGATCAGCGCCCCTTGCTGGCCAAGGGACCTCGCAGATGCAGACAAAGGGTCTACCTTGATGCACGCAGGCTATTGAAACAAAGGAACTCCCTCCTAATTGAACTCACCACCCGGTCCCAGCGCCCAAAAAGGCTGAGCTGGGGCTCTATGGCCCCAAAGAAGAGAAGGGAGAAGGTGCCTGAATGCAAGCTGGGATGGGGTAGGAAGAGGGGGGCAGTAGCCAGGGTTCAGAGCCCCTGCAGAATGAGCAGGAAGTTTAGGTGCTTGGGGGATGTCTGTGCTCCGTTTCCACGGATCAGGAAAGCATTCACCCCTCCGATGGATCCTCTGGATGAAACAGCTTCTTTATTAACCAATAGAAGCAACACATATACAGAAGGACCTCCCACACCATATGTCTTTTTTTGTGTTTTTGAAGATTACTGTGACTTGCAAAGGCATTACCACACTGAATCATTCATAGGGTTTCTCTCCAGTATGTGTTCTTTTAGGCCTTCAAAGACCACTGTGATATGTAAGCCTCTACCAAATTGATTACATTGATAATCTTTCTCTCCCATATGTGTTGTTTTATGTATTTGGAGAAGATTCTGATGTTAAAAGGCTTTTAAACACTGATTACCTTCAAAGAGTTTCTCTTCAGTATGTGTCTTTTTATGCCTGTGTAGACTACTGAAACATGTAAATGCTTTATTACATTGATTACATTCATAGGGTTTCTCTCCACTATGTATTCTTTTATGCTTTTGAAGGTACCTGTGTTGGGCAAAGGCTTTATGACACTGAGTACATTGATAGGGTTTCTCTCCAGTATGTGTTTTTTTTTATGTATTCATAGTTGACTGTGAAATGCATTGGCTTCATTATGTTGAATACCTTCCCAGGGCTTCTCTTCCATATGAATTCTTTCATGCCTTTCAAACTGACTTCCATGACTTCTAGAACTTTGAGAATGCTCTTCACTATCATGATCTTCCCAATAGTAGCTAATATCCGTGAGGTTTTTGAAGGTCTCCAGCACTACACTATTGTAGAGAATCTTCTGCAAAGGATCCAGCAAAGCCCACTCTTCCTGAGTGAAGTTCACATGCGCATCAATAGGTCACTGCATTCATGGTCTGCTTGTCTTCCTTCTTTAATGACAGATGCACATTGCTCACCACAGCCTGCCAGCAGACCTCATCCATGATCTTCTCACAGGGATCCCAAGGTGCAGCAAACATTGGCAACTTCTGACTTCCTCGAAATCCCCCATTATAAACGGGTTCACTTGACAATATACAGCCATTACTGCTCTAATTATGAAAGCACTGGATTATGTGAGACCCTTCCTTTAAAAACAAAAGTTTGGAGATTGTGTTGGCACACTCCTATGACCCGCAAGAGGCATTGCAACTGGGGGCAAGGAGCAGGTGAATGAGGCAGACTAGAGTCTCATTCAATAGCCAATTTATTCATAGCCCTAGACAATTTAATCGGAGGGTTAAGAAAGGTCACATGAGTCAAACTCTCATGAGTTCAAGCTGTATGCAATCACCAGGACAGTCCAGATATGGAAAAAACATGGTTTTCTATAATGGCTTGTACATTTAATTAACAGAAGCCAGCACTAATGAGTAATCCGAAGTAAAAGCAGTCCAGTCATTACACGGAAAGTTAGGAAAGTGTCCTGGTTGTGAGCAGTCCTAGTCATGCCCTTTTGAAATTGCCGAGACCTTGTGAATATCAAGCAGGTGGTTTAAATTTGACCTAGGTGGTCTCAGGGCCCTTTCAGCTTTGAGGCAGGATTGGTCCACTGCACATTGAGTAATGATCTGTGTATGCCCAGTAGGAAGAAGGGGAAGTGCATGCAAGAATAGTGCGGGGACAATTTTGCAGTCCAGATACAAGTTCTTCTGCAATGCCAATTTGCAGGTGTGGGACAGTTCTGTGCCTGGGGTGGAAACTAGGGCCGTGTACCCTTGTGCTGTGTCCCTTCGCAACACTCTGTCCCTAAGTGAGCTGCTCCTGTCACTCAGACTTCACTGGCAAATCAGCGCCTACAGAGCCACCCTCCAGTCAGTCTGCGAGGGCATTTCCGGTCCGCCATGCAGCAGTCTGCACACCTGCTGAGGGAGGTTCTTGTGGTTCCGTGTGCTGCGGTGTCACCCACTACTGGAAGCTGTGAAGAGAACCGGGCGAGTTCACAATCTGTGCCATGGTGAGCGAGGGGCTGCGGTCTCTACAAGTGGAGGAGCTATGGGGTCCGCTGTCGGATCCCAGAGCTGTAGAAAACGGTGCCCAGTGAGGTTCCTGCTGTCTCTCTAACTCCCGGGTCCTAGTGCCTCTGCATAACTTCCTTCGGAGGTCTGCGGCCGCGGAGACCATGGTGGGGAGTGAGGCTCGGAGGACTTTTGTGGTTAGAAACAGCCATGTTGAAGTCAACAGGAAATAAGCAGGCATGTGCTATGTTTACTCCTGTCAGGGAAGTCAATTTTGCTGAACTTGGAGAGCCCAGGTTTCTGTAGTATCTTCTAGAAGTTCTGCATTGTCATTGAACATTCAGGTGTAGGATCCGTCTGCGGTGCTCTTCTCAACATTTGGCATCTTATACGATCAGTGAAGGGCTTGTCTTCTGGGCCTTTCCGTTGTGGAGGACTAGTGTATCCACTCTAGCATTGCAATTTCCCTGAGCTTTAAAATCCCTTCATCACTAAGCCACAGGATATCAGGTGTTTCCAAACACTTTTTCAGCGGACCATCTTTTGACAAATGCTTTGACCATCTGTTCAATCAAACCCTTGACACCTTTTTTTTTTTTTTAAATATGTACAAGCTTCCATACTGAACTCAGGGCCTCGTGCTTTGCACAGTAAACGTGATTTTCCCTGTGCGCTTGCGAGCCTGCTTTCCCCCCAGCTCCTGACCCTTTATAGGTTATTTTCATAATATCCATCATCTCCCTTTTATCCTGGGCATTTCTTACACGTATGCTTTGTTACATAGTGTCCTGGTGGAGAAAGGTTTCCAGTATTTCCTTTCCAACTGGTTTTTCTTGTTTGCTTATTCTGAGACAGGGTCAGAGTTAACCCTAGGGTAGCCTCAAACTCAGGATGACCTTGAATTCCAGAGCCTCCCATTGCTGCTTCCTGTTGTTGGGATAACAGGCATGACCTGCCATACCTGGCTTACGCCATTCTGAGGATGGAACTGTTAATCCCACCTAAATAGAGGAAAGACCATTACCCACAGTTTTTGGTCTATAAGCAATCTTTATTTAATGTTAGAAAGGGATATCTCCCTAAAGCTGGGTTTGAGAAAATTGTATCAAACACAGGAGAAGTGGGGTTGTTTAGTTTAAAAAATAAAAACTGCAACATCGGGTTTTTTCAAGGATTGGGAAATTTTTAGAGGCATGTAGTTACTTAGGAACTTGACTGAACATTCCAAAACTGTTTGCTAGAACATCATTTATTGTATCAGGATACAATAAAGGTGTCGGTCAAACTCCATAGAGTGGGGAGCATGTCAAATTCCAGAAACAGGTTAATGCATGGTCAACTGGAAAGTTGCTACCAACAGAAATTAACTTATGCTGACCTTATAACAAAGATATATCCATTCTTAAGATGGAGTCAGGCTGGCCCATCAAAACCAGGGAGCTATGCATCTGAGGCCAGCAGTCCACCATGGAGCCTCAGCCCCAGGCCCTGACTTCTTTCAGATGTTAGTCTTACTGCCTCTCTTTGCACATTCCTGACACAATGTCAATGTATAAAACTTGGCCATGAAGGGGTTCGTGCCAAAATTGACATTGACATTCTGGGGTCTTTTAGGAAATGCATAAATGATAAAATCTAGAAGTGGTGCTACCTCAGGCTATTAGTCGGTTTCTTTTAAGAGATGGACACTGCGCCTTTAGGTTCAAGCCTGTAATCTTTCCACTTAGGACATTGAAGCATGACGATTTCATGAGGTCCAGCCTAGTCAAGAGTATATTGGAAATACAGGACAATTTAGAATGTGCTGTGATAGCCTTTGCAAAAAAATAAGTGAACAAATGGATAAAATGGAAAGAGTCCAGACTTTTGGAACAGTAGCTCAGAATTAACTTCATCTTGGTGCACTGGGTTGGCATGTCAAGAATATTACTCGTATTGGGAGTCAGAGTATTGTCGTTACCAAACACTGGGATAAGAACCTATATATATTTACATTTATTTATTAACTTATTCTGGGTTGGCATATATGTGTACACACACATTGCAGGGTGGGAAATGGCTCTTTGTGCAACAGTGCATATGTAGAGGTCAGAGGAGAATGTGTAGGAGTTGGTATCCTACATGCATTACAAGAGTTGAACTCAGTTTATCAGTCTTGGCTGCAAATACCTCTAAGGAATCTTGCCAGCACAGGAATGATAGTTGTCTTGGGATTTATAAGCAAAGAGTTTCAGTGAAATGTATAATAACATCAGAGATGCATTATAGAATTTTTGCCTTATTGAGATACAATTTACACAAGTTAAAAACCACATTTTGAATGTTTGGTTCGCCGCTAATGCTTCCTTTTTATAGTGTCAGTTATGTAGCCACCACTGCTCTATTTCCGAGGCCACTGGAGTATGTGAGACCCTATGTTTGAAAAAAAGTTTGCAGGTGGTAGTGGCATGCACTTTAGTCCCAGCATTCAGGAGGAAGAGATAGGTGAAAGTCTGTAATTTCAGGGACATCATGTTCTACATAATACTATCCAGGCCAGCAAGTGCTGAATAGCGTGGCTGCATCTCAAATATAAATAAATAAGTAAGCAGACAAACAAATAAAATAGAGACAAGAAGTTAAATCTGAAGGTGTATAATATAAATGTTGTTTTTCAGACTTCTTGCACCTGAGTCTCACAGCCTTTCAGGGGCCAGAGTGTCCTGAATATTAGAATTATACATCTAAGCATACCAGCTTAAATGTAGTAAATTATGCTCATATAGTATCATTTCAGGCTGGCCTCTCTTTTGTCTCAATATATTTTGGAGGTCCAAATTAATGCTTACAGCAGTGTGGTTATCTGTTCCTTAGACAAGGCTTGCGTGGCATTCTTTGCTGTAGAAGCTAAGTCACTGAAGACTGTTGTTGCTGACTATGTGGACATATGCAATGCTTTGCCACTGGAATAAACTGTATTGTGATCTTTTGAATGTCATGTGCTTCCCTTTTGTAAAACCAGCAAATCTTCCAGCCCCCTCACTAGGCTGTCAAGCTGTGTCCGTAGGTGTTCACATGGCAGCTAGTAAGGAGAGTCATGGCAACAGCATCACCTCTGAAGGAAAGGATATCAGACCCAGAAGATGGACAGGAAGCCTCTTCTCATGGTAAGATGGTGGGAGGATGTAGTTTTCTGTTTTGGTGTGTGTGTGTGTGTGTGTGTGTGTGTGTGTGTGTGTGTGTGCATGCACATGCTGTTCTGCAAGCATGGAGATCAGAGAATGCTTCCAGGAACCCATTCTTTTACCTTGTGGATAATGGACATGGATCCTAGGTCCTCAGTCTTGGCTCAGGCATTTTTACTCTGAACCATCTTGATAATCCCCCCTAATTTTTTCTTTGGCTAGTGTTATATTCTTTCTGAGTTTTCTCAAGTTCATGTGTTTGACATACATATGTAAACCAATGAAGAATGTAATAATAAAAACAGTAGTTTTTCTATCTGTAATGGCAATGACAGTATGGTGAACAGAGTCCATCAGAGGTCAGACATAAGGCAGGCAGGATGTCTCAGCAGGTATAAAGACCCTTGTCACCAAGCCTGATGACTTGAATTTGATGTCCTGGCCTCATATGCTGAAGCAGAGAATGGCTCCTGTGAGCTCTCCCCTTATCGCACCATGTGCACTGTGGTGAGCATAGCAAGGCACATGCCCACACAAGCAAGCTCATTAGTTCACAGAGAAGATAACTCCTGCTAGTTTTCCCCTGCCATTGAGGCGTGTGCACTGAGAAGCATGTGTACACTGACATACACAAATGAATTACTGTAATTTTCAAACAAGAAGGCAAACAGACAGACAAGGCAGTGCTGTGTGTGGGCTATAGTACACCCACAGTGAGGTCAGATGGTAAAGAAACACTTACCAGGGAGTCTGGGGTCCTGGGGCCCTTTTTCTGCCTCCAGGCAGTGTTTCAGTGTCACAGTGGCTGATTGCTCAGATTTTATCTGCAGGAAACCTGTGTAGGGCTCCTATCTGGATCACTAGGGGGACATCATATCATTTTGCTAAAAATGGCTTTCCTGGAACTCATTATATAGACTAGGGTAGCCTTGAACCCACAGAGAATCTTCTGCCCCTTCCTCTGCCTCTGGAATGCCACACCCAGCTGGAGAAAGATGTTTTGTGATGTGAGTTGTTTCTACATTGTGTTAATTTTTAAAAGTTGTTTCATGTGATTGTTTTTTTGGGGGGTGGGGTGGGGGTGTATACAGGTTTGTATACTGCACCCATGCTTATTGGCAGTGAGACCTGAATGGCAGTCAAATACCCCAAACTGGGGTTAGAACAGTTGCTAGCTGCCAAGTGGGTCCTGGTCATAGAACCAGTGAGTGTGCTCTGGAGGAACAGCTACTGAGCTATTCCTGCAGCCCATGTTGTCCATTCTTGACTATGTTTTTTGTCTAGTGCAGCCTAGGTCACTAGGGGTCAGACTGGTGTTGGTTGTTAAAGAGACAGTTACCAGGACTATTTAGAATGACCTCTTTCTGGTCCTGTGTGGATGCCACTTTCACTTTTCTCTTAGCCAGTCTGTTCAGAGGCAAATCAAATAGCACAGCAGAGATATTCATATCACAATGGCATCTACAGAACTGAAAGGTGAATTTTTGTTGATAGAGGCCACTTGTTTGTTCTCGGCTGCCCAGAACCGAAATAACCACACAGAAATTGTATTAATTACAACACTGCTTGGCCTATTAGCTTATGCATATTTCTAGCTCACTCTTATCTCTTAAATTAACCCATTTCTATCATTTTTATATTTTACCACAAGGCTCATGGCCTACTGGCAAGGTTCTGCCTGGTGACTTGCATCTTTCTCCTCTGGTGGCTCCATGGCATCTTTCCAACTCAGCCTTCTTTCTCCCAGCATTCAGTTTAGTTTTCCCCGTCTACCACTATTCCCTGCACAGGACCAAGACAGTTTCTTTATTAACCAATGGTATTCATAGCATACAGAGGGAAATCCCACATCGAATTTTCTATGATGTTTTCTGCTGAGAGACCAGCTCTTAGCAGGTCAGGTACCGAAGAGGAAGTGTGGAGTTGATGGCTAATCACACAATAGACTTTTTTTTTTCTGTGAGAGAACAAAACAATTCTCTGGCACTGGCAAAAGAGGAGAACACACACACACACACACACACACACATTACATATAAACACACACATGTCTTCAACACATCAAGGTCTGGCTTTACTTTTCCCCCCACAGCTTATATCCCTCAGCAAAATATTTCAAATAATAAAAAGGTTACAGTGCAATTAAATTCTATTTTTCTTCAAGTGAATGATTACAATGAGTAGAAATAAAAGACAACATATTTCCTAGTACCCTTACATAATTAAATGTTTTAATTATAGATGAAAAAGAAATCTTCCAAAGACTCACATACATTCATGTCTGAACAACTTGTTAGACATTAACAGAGTGTAAGCAAGTGAGGTGGTCTTCTCAGCCAGTTCTTTTACTGGCAGGCTACATTTTGTGGTTAACAGAGATAGAACCAATCATTTTATTATTTAGCTAAAAGGTAGCTTACTAAATATCTTAAAAGAATTACAAATCTAAAACTTTTTAACTTAATTCCTCAGAGGGTACACCTACTCATCAACAGTTTTTTTTATTAAGTCATATCAGGAATTCGAGGACAAAAATGGGTACAAGAGGTTAACCACCACCTTTAATCACCACCCATCTTTAGCAAGAAAGACACATCAGCTAGTAATAACCAGACTGCCTTTGTCCTTGTTCTCTGACCTCAATGTCCCTCATTCAAGTAGCAAAACTGTGCCTTTCTGAACTTTAAATTGTTCCCCAAGATTTTGTACACCAAAACCTTAAACAAAAACATCTTAACTTTACTAACAATCAACTTCTCTAAATTCTTTTCTAAGTATGGTGGTTGAGTCATTAATCTGCCTCAGGAGCAATATATCAAAAAAGCCAATCACTATTATTTTAAGTACTAGTAACGCTGCCCAATGAGGGGCTAGAAACCTGCTTAGAGTTTGCATACAACTCATGGATTGTAAGGGACGTGATGAGCACAGTGGAATAGGCAGAGCTGTGCTCCATAGTAGCATGAGGTCCTCAGGATATGTCGTCCTCAGGGCTCTGCCTCTCCAAGGGCTATTCAGCATGTCCATGCAAACCTGTGGGCCATTTTCCATGTGTTTCAAAGCTGCTTCCCGTACCTCTCACATGACCCCTACAAACTTTCTGTATTTGCATTCTCTGTCCTTTAATTTTGTGAGAATTTTGCCATTGGTAGATCATATATTTTAATTAACAGGTAGTATTGACTTCCAAGCAATCTATTTGCATAGTATCATTTACTTGATTTCAGCTGAGCTTTGTAGAAGCTGAACATTCTAGAAGCAGTTTTGCCTATAAACTTTATACTGTGTATAAGTTGCTGCTTGACTTTGAGCTAAGATTACCCCCAAATATCTCTGCTTTTACTTTGTATCCATGTTCAGAAGTAGACCTGTTAACTGAACAGTCTTAGGAATAGGTGGACCTTTACGTAAATGTGTCCCCTCAGTGAAATCCCCATGCTTCCTTTGCTAAAGAAAAGCATAGCTTTAGCAATGAGTCCCGTGCTCTCCTCGTCCACTACAGATAAGCAGTGTTTCTTGCTCTTGTGTCTTGGTTGTGTTTGTTTTGTTTTCATGCTCAGAAAGATGGGAACCAAGGATATTGGCTAATAGTCGTGCTTATAAAGAGCACCTCCATTTCTAACTCTTCATGGTCAACTGTACTTTTTATTATTATTTTCTTGTCAACAGATTTAGGGAGTCCAGCATCTGTGAATTTAAGGGCATCCGGATCTACATAGTGAGTTCCAGGCCGGCGAGTGCTGCCTAGTGAGAGCCTATCTCAAAAAACCTTAAAGAAAGGAGTGTCTATGGCATGTTCTCTTTTTTGAGTCAGGGTCTCTCTGCGTGATTTATGTGATGGAATTCAACATAAGTTTCCTGCAAAAAACCAGTATGTTCTCTTAAAAAGCTGAGCCATCTCTCCAGCTGCAAATCCAAGGATTAAATCAACAGGTTTATTTTGGCAAACATCTAAAGGTTGATTCTTTTATCAGTGTAAAAGCATTCAAATAATTATAAGGATCTTCTCAATGAAAAAGATAAATTCCATGATACACTATTAACTTTCAAGGATTACATTCAAGAGAATAGTCTCCCTAGAACAAAGAATTTCTGTCATCTCCATTCATTAGATATAATTTTTTATGTTTGAGACCAGGTCTCACTAGGTAGTTTCAGTTGTCCTTAAACTCAAGAAAGCCATCAACCTCTGCTCCCAAGGGTTAGAATTGAAGGCATAAGGCATCATACCTGGCCATATTTATACTCTATGCAATGGTTACATAAAATATGACAAGATGATGGGTTACTAAGAAGAAAACTGCATTCTAGACCTCAAGTAAATATACTGTTTTTATAATATGCTTCTTTTTAACATTGCCTGGGGCTTTCCCCATAGCCTTTCTTTTAATTTCTATTAAGCTTTATTTTTATTTGTGCATGTATGTGAATGCTGTCCTAGTCCTCTAAGAAGCCAGAGGATGGGGTCAGATCCCTTTGAGCTGGAGATCTAGGCATATGGCCAAACGGTCCTGCATATTGAGAACCAACCTCAGGTCCTCTGCAAGAGCAGCACACAGTTGTAACATATGATACTCTGCAGCCACTGCAGGTTTCTGAAGCTGGTGAGTCAGTACCCGTGGAAGATGGTTTTATGCAGCTTTTCTTTCCTCATACTGAGCTTGCCAGTCAAAGAGCACCTACCCAATACACCCTTGAAAATGGCAGGAGTCACTTTAGAATCCTTGGTTTTGGTCCTCATGACTGGCTTCATGGCTTAAATAAACATAAGCTTGTGCTTTGAAATTGCCAAATATTTGTGTGCTGGAATTTGGAGATGTTTGCCGCCAGCAGGGTCATCTTAAAAGGGAAAGCCATCTTCATCCACCTATCACCTTCTGCTTTTGGTGTTTTTATCAATTATTTACAAGATGTGACAGTAGTACCACATGCACCTTGGACCTATTCATGAGCTGTCAGCTGAGCTGATATATGAGCTAGAACTTCCATCCATTATATAATCACCATTAGCATGTATCTTCACCTTCTATTTTCCAAGTTTAGATAGAAACAAGTAGCCATTTTCAGTCTGTACAAAGCTGTAGATCTTTTTTTTTCTCTCAAGATACTGTACAAGGATTGTTCATTTCCATTTTGCCTTCTAGAATTTTAAATGGATTGGATAGTGCATAATTAGGTATTAGATATTTTGATTTTGCTGAAATAATAGCATTGGAAATACAAAGTGCAGCTCCTGAAACTGGGAAAAAATTGGTAAATCAATTCCTTTTTCCTGCTGGGTCCTAGCTTGCCTAGTTTGTGAAGTTAGCATTTTCATAGCTTCTCATAGTCCTCATCAAGAAATGGAGGGAATTTAAGATTAGATAGATTATTGACTTCCTCACCTCAAACTTCAAGGTCATTTTCAGGCAATGGGGGCTACGTTTTTAAAGGCGGTTCCTGTAAGGGAGCTGCGGGAACTGTCACCAGTTTAGTTGTCAGTGGCACTGGTTTTCCTTGACCTATGCTGTTCTCTCTTGAGTTGTAATAATATTGGTTGGCATATCCTGCTTCTTGATCATGAGGCTCTGCTCTCAGGAAAGCAAGATGATATAGAGGTGGGAAGTGTAGGTGTAAATACAGGCATATCCTTTTGATCAGTCTGCCCAGCACACTGCACTTCTAATTAACACACCTGACCCACCGTGCTCCTAAATATTCTCTAAAGTCACAACGTTGAACTCTAAAGTACCATGGGTAGCCAGTAGCTGATATGTCTGCACTTGCCGCGTCTCCTTGTATGTCCTAATTCTGTACAGAGACCCTACATCAGACAGATTTGTGACTCCATGTTGGCTGGAATTTAAGAATTCATTCAGAATCCAACTAGATAAAGTAGTTCAATTGAATTTAAAACCTTGGTAGTCTTGGGTGACCCATCCATCCAGTTAGAAATGCAGTTTCCAGATGACATCATGTACAACAGTCACATTTAAGGACTCTGTGAGACTGCTTTCATTGCTTCCACCAGACCTGATCCTGGGTTCCCCAGGTTCTCTGGCAGACTGGGAAGGGAGGGAAACAAAGGATCATGCCTTGCACTCACAGAAAAGGTAAGGACTTAAACCTAACTTTGGAGGTCTTATATTGTTTAATCTCCTCTTAGACGTGACAGGGAAAGTTATATTGAGGAAGCCTGAAACCCAGCAGGAAGTACTTGGAATAAACATTTCCTTTTTTTTTTGTTTCTTTCTCTGTCTCTCTCCATTCCTCTCTGCTTCATTTCCTCCCTCTCTCTCCCTTTCTCTCTCTTCTTTCTTGCTCCCTGTCTTTCCTCTATTTTTCTCTCTTTTCCTCTTGAGCTCTTTCTACTTAGGTTATATATCTTTAGTGGTTTATATTTGCCTCAAGATTGTTAGCCTTCTATCTTTGGATGCTTGGTTTCCATACAGTGGAACTAATTATGTAAAATTAGGAGGTCTGCCCTTGTGGGAGTGGGTGTGTATTGTTTAAGGTATATCACTATACATGGGCTATGAGGTTTCAAAAGACCAGTGCAAGAGAAGTGTTTGTTTCTGCCTGCTTCTCTGTGTGTCAGGATATTATTTTTAGTCATATACATGTTTACCTTGATGTCATTCATGATGAGAATGGACTGATCTTCTGTGTAATCAAGCCCCAGTTTAAAAGCCTGGCAATATAACAGTCACCATGGTTGTGGTGATCCTTCACAGCAATAGAACAGTGACTAAGACAGATGTTTTGTGTAATATTTTGGCATATTATCTGTATGTATTCTTCCCATATCCTGTGAGAATGAGGAAGGCTAAATTAGAGAGTCATGGATTGTCTTGACAAAACAGTCTGTGGCTTGGTTATTACTGATGACTTATGCAGATCCATAGAGGAAAAGAGCAACAATAGGGGCAGATATTAATGAAACCTGTGTGGTTTGGCAAGAAAAACAGTGCTAGGTAGTTTTAGAGGGCAGTCATGTGCTAAAACAGAGACAGTCATTATCAGGGAGATTAGGGTCATTAAAGAGAGGGCACCTGCTCTTTGGAAATATAGAAAAGGTGTTGCAACGGAACTGTACATCCCAGTAAAGAGCCTAAAATGAGAAAGAAAAGGCAACAAGTTTGCTAATCCTAGAAACCAACTTTTATACAGAATTTGTTGTGGATCTGTTCCAATAGGACAGGGCAAATCTAAAGCTAGAAAATGTAGACATGTCATCTGTGTGTCACATTTTCTTGACAGAAGAAGGATGCAGAATTTAGAGGTTATGGGTTTTTCCTCTGGGCTTTCAGTTCAGCATGGTTGCAGCCATCTCTTTGACAGTCAAGAACACAATGAGGAGGCTGTAATAGTTCATCATCTGAAGGTGAGAAAATGAAGAATGGGCTGCATTTTAAGACCATTAGATGTTGAGATACCCAAGCTTTGAGACACCTGCCATGAATAGCTACAGATAGGCTGTGGAATTAGCCAATGAGATGAGAAAGATGTGGGAAAAGTTTCAGAGAGAAAGAGTCATCTAAGCCCTTTGAAACTGAAGTTCCAGGTGCCTGACACAGATGTGCAGGGTTTAGTGTTTGCCCAGCAGGTTTTCAGTCTTGCCTTGGTCCAATCTTTTCTCACTTATTTGGAAAGAAAATGGGTTGAGTGTAAGCTTATCAAATCATGTCCTATGTCAAAATTTGGCGGGTTGAATGAAAAATATTCCAAGTAGGAAGATGAATTTGATAGTTTGTCTCTGATTTGTGGTTTCCACTGTGGTTGCATATGGTACCTTTAGGATGAGGGGACTTTCTAGAGTATGTAATGCTTTGAGAATTAGCAATGAGTGTTTATACCCCTACCACACTAGTCTTTCTGTGGTTGAAAGTTAGCCCCTCCCTTCCTTCTCCTGCATCCGCACCATTACCATGGTAACAGGCTCCATCCCTAAATAACCTAAGGTAAATAGAAGCAATTGCTTTTCCTTGCTAAGCCATTAGTCTGCCGGAATATTTTTGTTTTTATATTTTGGGCTGATTGTACATATGAAGCATTTGTTCTTGTGCTGAGCTATACCCACTTCTTTACTTTTAAACTTTGGCAGAAAATATCATTTTTTTCACACCAGGATGGCATGCATTCATGTCATTAATACTGATCTCCTGAATGATTGCATTGCAGGTGTGTAACATTCTCAGTATCTTTATGCATGCCTTGATTTGGTTTCATTTTTGAAATATGAGCATGAATTTTATATATATAATATATATGACTATATATTGTATTATATAAATGCATATGCATGTGTACTGAGTATGCGCTTCATATTTACTGAAGTCAGAAGACAAAATTGAACTTTCTTTTTTGTTTTTGTTTTCGTTTTTGTTTTTCTCTGTGTAGTTTTGGAGCCTGTCCTGGAATTCAATCTGTGGACCAGGCTGGCCTCAACTCACAGAAATCCACCTGCCTCTGCCTCCCGAGTGCTGGGATTAAAGGTGTGCGCCACCACTGTCTAGCTGGACTCTCTTGAATTGCAGTCACAAATTGTTGTTGATGTGGGAGGGTCATCTGTCTGTGTGTTGCTTTCATTGGTTAATAAAGGGACTGCCTTGGCCTTTTGATAAGCCAGCCCTTGGGTGGGTGGAGTAGACAGAGCAGAATGCTGGGAGAGGGAGGGCAGAGTCAGGCAGATGCCATTATTTTCCTCTCCGAGGGAGACACATGAAGCTCCAGCCCAGGATGGACATGGGTTGGAATCTTCCCGGTGGGCCACCACTTTGTGGTGGTACACAGATTGTTGGAAATGGGTTAAGATGTGAGAGTTGACAAATAGGAGACTGGATATAGTGGGTCAGGCGGTGTTTAAATGAATGCAGTTTGTGTGTTGTTATTTCAGGGTATGGGCTAGCCTTGTGGGAGCTGGGCCAGACGAGGGGCGGGCCTGCTCTCCCCTATCACTACATGTTGCGACCACCAAGCGAGTGCTAGGGATTGATGCAGGTCCTGTGTAAAAGCAACAGGTGATTTTAACTTTTTACCCATCTTTGTATTCAACTGGGTTTGTTTGTTTTCTTTTATTTTCTAGTATCAGCTTTACTTCACTAAAGTTTTTGAGAATGCTTTTAATCTGTCAGTCACAAACTTATTAAAAATGCATTCCTTCATGTGAATATTATATTAGCCTTAGAGTTTAAATGAGGTACTTCAGTTTTCTGAAAGACAAGTACATTTCTGGAGGGAACAGGTAACTCTTTGGTGGTCTCTCAGTTGTATTTTTTTAAATGTGTTTAAGTCAGGGTCTCAATATGCACTTTTGGCTGTCCTTTGACTCTCTATACAAACCAGGCCAACTGAAAAATCAGAGGTTCACCTGTCTTTGCCCCCTGAGTTTTGGGGTTAAAGGCACCACCATGCCCATATTGTTTATCTTTCTTTGGTAACAGGAATTTTGATATAATTTTGCTGATGCTTACTCAATACTTTTCCTCTATTTGCATGTTTTTTTCTATATGTAAGTCAGCATTTCTCTTGCAATGCCATATATTATTGAGAAGGCCCAGAAATGAGAGAATCATGATCCTCCTTTTCTATTTCCTTCTAAAACGACTTGGTGATTGCATTTGAAATTCTGTGATATGAAATAAATTTGTTGAGTGTGTAGAATTATGTAAATATATTCCCAGTGAATTGTACAGTTACAAAGCATTCAGTCTCACCATTTCTATTGCATATCTGTATGGCATATTTTAGGATGCAGTGACCTGTGAGGATGTCCTAGTGAACTTTAGTAAGGAAGAGTGGGCTTTGCTGGATCCTTCCCAGAAGAATCTCTACAGAGATGTGATGCTGGAAACCTGGGAGAACCTCACTGCTATAGGTAAGAATGTGAGTTTTCCTTCACTGTGTAGCTTAAGGGGATAAACCTTTTTTGGACATTGGTGTTCCACTGTGATATTGACTATGAGAGAGGGAGAATGTGGTGAATAAATGAGACATGGTTGTAGGGTTCACTGAAGATAATAACTCAAAATTTGCATAATTTCCAATAATATACATTTTTGATACTACATTTTAGGCTACAGATGGGAAGACCAGAATATTGAAGATTATTGTCAAAGTTCTAGAACACATGGAAGGTAATTTTCCCATGCAAAGTGATACATTTGTGCCTCTGAACAGATTTTTATGTGCCTGATATTTAATGAAACCAACACTATAAATTCTCAGAACATCAAGTACCTCAATTTTAGGTAGCTGATCTGTGTTTGCAAGTCATCCCTCTAAGAAATAAGACAAGGAAATGATGCCTTAACAGATGTCACCATAATAATCGTAGTTCCCTGAGTTCCATGTTGCAGAACTGTCCATCTATTTAGTTTTATTCCATTCAGGAATTATAAAGTCATTCACATCGATTAGGGGACTAGGATATGTCCAAGTTCTTCTATAAACAAATTGTCCCTTACTTAAGCTGGTGTTACTCATATAAATTACCATAATTTAGTGAGAGGGGCAGTTTATGAGAATTAAGAAGGTTGTTGTGGTAGAGAAATCTTAATCCCTATACCACATCTCTATGAGGAACAATAAGTTAAACTGTGTGAATGCAATGGGAAAACCTTTTGTTTGTTTTCTTCATTTAAGGTGTATCATCTGTCACTCAGGATACAAGCCATGTGAGCCAAAGAGATATGGAAAGAAGCATTGGAGCTCTGTCTCTCCCCGAAAAAGCTATGTGGTAGTTCCCACTGTGGGAAGAAATAGTTTTGATGATACAAGTATACAATTACTTGGATTTCCAGCTTCAATAGGAATACATCAACATGATTACACTGGAGAAAAGCATTCTGAGTTTATAGAATATGGAAATTCTTCTGTCTGTGCTGGTTCACATTGCCCATGTAATATGACTCACACTACAAGACAATGTAATGAATGCAACCCATGTGGTAAAGCTCTGAGTTCTTCCAGTTCTCTTGAAAGAGGTGAAAAAACTCATATGGGAAAAGGTTTCTATAAATATGGGCCATGTACTAAAGGCTTTAACCATCATCATAGGTGTCTTCAAACACACAGAACACATAACAAAGAAGAACCCTGTGAATGTAAACAAGGTGATAAAACATTTAGATCTGATTCATCTTTGCAATTACACCAAAAGACTCATTGGAAAATAAAACCTTCTGAACCTAATAAAGGTGATAAAGCCTTTGTATGTTGCAGTTATCTTCAAGTACCAAGAACTCATATTAAAAAGAAACAGTATAAATGTCATCAATGTGGAAAAACCTTTGCTTGTCACAGCTATATTCAAATACATGAAAGAATTCATACTGGAGAGAAACCCTATGAATGTAAACAATGTGGAAAAACCTTTGCGTGTCCCAGTTATCTTCAAATACATGAAAGAAGACATACTGGAAAGAAGCCCTATGAATGTAATCAATGTGGTAAAGCCTTTGCAAGTACTGGTGATCTTCAAAGGCATGGAAGAAGTCATACTGGGGAGAAACCTTATGTCTGTAATCAATGTGGTAAAGCCTTTTCAGATCCCAGTAATTTTAAACAACATGAAAGAAATCATACTGGAGAGAAACCCTATGAATGCCATCAGTGTGGTAAAGCTTTTGCAAGTAATGGTGATCTTCAAAGGCACGAAAGAAGTCATACTGGAGAGAAACCCTATGTATGTAGTCAATGTGGTAAAGCTTTTACTCGTAACAGTCATCTTCACAGGCATGAAAGAAGTCATACTGGAGAGAAACCCTATGAATGTCATCAATGTGGTAAAGCCTTTTCATATCGCATTAATCTTCAAAGGCATGAACGAAGTCATACTGGGGAGAAACCCTATATATGTAACCAATGTGGTAAGTCCTTTTCATCTGGCAGTTATCTTCAAATGCATGAAAGAAATCATACTGGAGAGAAACCCTATGTATGTAATCAGTGTGGTAAAGCCTTTTCATCTTGCAGTTATCTTCAAATGCATGAAAGAAATCATACTGGAGAGAAACCCTATGTATGTAATCAGTGTGGTATAGCTTTTTCATCTTGCAGTAATCTTCAAAGGCATGAAAGAAGTCATACTGGAGAGAAGCCCTACGAATGTAATCAATGTGGTAAAGCATTTGCACATAAATATCACCTTCACAGTCATGAAAGAAGTCATACTGGAGAGAAACCCTATGAATGTAATCAATGTGGGAAAGCTTTTGCTCGTAATAGTCATCTTCAAAATCATGAAAAAATACATACTAGAGAAAAATCCAATGAATGTAGTAAATGAAGTAAAGTTTGCATCGCAGATGAAGACACCATCCTTTTGGAGATGCCAGTCCCATGGGATGCCCACCAAGATCATCAGTATTGTTGAACTGGAACCATTCAGACCCTAGAAGAGAATTTGTGTGTACTGCAGAGGGCATAGCAAGAGAAGTGACCCAGGCACTTCGGCATAGTTCTGACGATTGTGAGTGGATCCCAGTTGCTGGGTGTTAGTTGAGCTGTTGGAGTGAGTTTTTGCTTTTCTCAGATTGTTACTGCCATGCTTCTCTCTTGAAGGGAGAAGGTATTTAATTTTTATTTTTATATGAGCCATAGTTGAAAGACTGCACTTTTAAAAAATATTTTGGCTTTTTAGTGAGATTGAATATTTTTTGAAGAGGAATTTTTAATGTGCTTAAATTTGTAAACATTATGGGACTTTTAGTAAAATTTATTTTTTATGTGAGTTCTTATAAATGAATAAGAAAGGAAAGGTTGTGACTTTAATAGTTTGTGTGCCAAGTTGACAAATAGTTATTTGTACTGGCTAGTTGTATGTCAGCTTCACATGCAAACTAGATTATTGGAAAGAGGGAAACTCAACTGAGAAAATGCCTCCATAAGATCCAACTGTAAGACTTTTTTTAGTGATCGATGGGAAAGTGCCACGCCTATGCCGGCACCTGTGTGACAGAATGTCTATGGTGGGAGTCGGCGTCAGGTGAGGGG
>LOEQ01014311.1:3975-18409 GCA_001685075.1 Bramus lutescens | reverse complement strand
GGCGATGGATGGAGATAGAGACAGAGACCCACATTGGAGCACTGGACTGAGCTTGCAAGGTCCAAATGAGGAGCAGAAGAAGGGAGAACATGAGCAAGGAAGTCAGGACCGCGAATGGTGCACCCAACCACTGAGACAGTGGGAAGTATCTAATGGGAGCTCACCAAGGCCAGCTGGTCTGGGACTAATGGAGCATGTGATCAAACTGGACTCTCTCAATGTGGCTGATAATGAGGGCTGGCTGAAAAGCCAAAGACAATGGCACTGGGTTTTGATTCTACTGTATGTCCTGGCTTTTGGGGAGCCTAGTCTGTTTGGATGCTCACCTTCATAGACCTGGATGGAGTGGGGAGGTCCTTGGACTTCCCACAGGTCAGGGCACCCTGACTGCTCCTAGGACTGGAGAGGGAGGGGGTTGGAGGGGGAGGGAAATTGGATGAGTGGAGGAGGTGGAAATTTTTAATAAATAAATTTTAAAAAACTAATACATGAAAGAAAATGATACTGTTTAAACAGAAATTTAATACATCTTGCTCTTCACTGCCTCCTGTTGGATTATTTATCAATGGACTTTCAAAAATAGTGTGTAAATAGTCCCAGACAAAACTAAAAAAAAAGAAAAGAAAAGAAAAGAAAAGAAATTGCAGATGAGTAATCTTTCAAAGCCACCAGAGAATGAGGTCTTGGTTCAAACACTTACCATAAATATAAATAAAGATCCATTTGCATCCAGAAATGGAACTTAATTTGCTTCAAGCATGTATGTATCAATTTAGTTTATATAAGTCCCTAAGAAGATACAGCTGATTTGTTAAAACTGGTCAAAAACCAAGTATATTTGTCCTAGAAATAAGAAATAAGAGGAGGTTTACACTTATACCCATGAGTCTTGACAAATACTCAAAGAGAATGTGAGGAAGGATTTTTTGTTGTTGTTGTTGAGAGAGTAGATTGACAAGACCTCATATAGTTCAGTATGATATCAATGTCATTATGTAGCTAAGAATGACCTCAGACTCCTGATCCTCCTGCCTCCACCTCTGATATACTAAGATTATGGGCATGTGCCACCAGTTAATGAGAAACAGCCTTTAAAAATTATCTCCTGTGTTGTTAGTTAACAGAGAGAAGGGCAAACACCACCAAGATTCATTACAAATCTCTTTTTTATTTCATAGAAAGATCACGCTTCATTTGTAAGAAAAAGAATATTTAATGTGTGTGTTTGTGTTTATAAGTGCATATATGCACATACATTTACATGTCAAGAAAGACATGAGTCTGTACCATTTATCTAACTAATCCCATTATATCAAGTGTAGAAACAACTTATGTGAAAAGCATTAATATTAAAGCTCTTCCTCCTTGAGGAGTTACATGAATTTTCAATATTCCTAGAGCAACAGCAAGAAAGGTGATGTGTTTATCTTTTGAGATTCAGATATACAGAGATTAAAGATGAGGCCTAATCGGACTATAAGAGCTGCCACCATCTAGTTAACAAGCATGGCGTGGGAAAAGATAGTCTTTAGGAGAAAGAAAAGACCTGAACTTAGGAAGGGAATTTAGTTTGAGAAAATTACCTTTGACAACCAGGTCCCAAGCCAAAACACAAAAGATCACTAAAGCAAAATGAAGATTGTGGTTTGCTAAAGGTTTTCATGGGGACGGCATGCCTAATCACGGCAGAGCTGCTGGAGGTCTATCAGAAAGGATGAGACATTTGTTCTCAAGCACTTGCATACATGTGTTTAGGGTATAATGTTTGAAATAGCATAACCACACTAAACTGTAATAGCCTTCATGAACTTTATGAAGATGAAGAAAATGTGACTGAAGTTAGTCCGTCAATACACAAAAGTAATATTTTAGTAAATTATGTCCATATGAGTTTTATTTAGGAAAACAAAATTACAAGATCAGACCACCACTTGAAAAATAAATACTATTCATCATTAACAACATTATATATAAAATATCTTATTGAAAATATCAAAAGGAAAAAGCATCTAAAAATTAAAACGTTTTGAAAAGGATCATGATTACCTCAATAGATCAAAGAAAAGTACCCAACAATATCCAGTATTCACAATTTAAAAGCATTCTCCAAAGCCTGAAAGAATGTAGAATTTCTTTAACTTAAATGAGACAGCTGTTAGCATAGCAGCTAGCATCAAAACAACGAGGCCATAAATGATGAGAGAAAATGATTTAAACTAAACATGAACAAAAGAAAGAGTGTTTTTTTTTTCTTTTTGGATCTCACAATAGTGCATCATCAGATATTCTATTTAATATTGCGCTGGGAATCATAGTGGAATTAAGGAAAGAAAAAGAAATGAAATGCATTTAGGTTGAAATGGGAGCAATAAAATATCTCTGACAAAATGCGTTTTTTTTTAGGTAGAACATCACTGGGAATCTATTGGAAGGACTCTTGAAAATAGAAGCTGGTACAGCTGAGTCTGTAAAACACTTTCCATGAAAGAATAAATACCTGTGGTGAGAGCCCTGGCATCTATCTAAAAAGATGGGCGTGGTGGCACATAAATATAACCCCATCATTCAGGAGGTGGATACAACAGGCTTCCTAGGGTTCATTTACAAGTCAGTCTAGTCAATCAGTGCACTCAAGGTTTAGAAAGAAACCCTGTCTAATAAAAACAAAATATGGCATAATAGAAGGCACCCAAGTGAACCAGTGACCTCTACATGCATGTGTGTGTATATATATCTCAGTACACATGAACAAATACACACTTAAGCCAAGATGCACTGATAAACATGCACACAAACATACATATACATACATGCATGCTTACATACATATACATACATAAATGCTTACATACATATACATACATACATGCTTACATACATATGCACACAAACATGTACACATAGTGTGCCTATACCTAATATGTGTATTTATGATTTAGGATAACACACACACACAGACACACACACACACACACACACACACACACATATACATACCATACATAGACCTAGCAAGTGTGCTTAAGAAAGCTTTGGAATGACAACCAAGTATGGTAAAGAAAATCATAGTTTTCTGTTTCAACAATGAACAAGTAGAATTTGAATTTTAAATTACTATCCAAAATATGAAAAATAAACATATTATGATAGAAATTGCTCTTATAATTGGTTAATGGAGACATTTAGTCATTATTTCTGTAAATATTTTATATATGCATCATTTGTCCCTCATCCTGATTTTACCTTTTATGTTTTCTGGTTTTTCTCATCAGTCTTGAATTTACTACTGTATGTTAGATTCTTCAGAATATCTACAAATGTAATTATGCACTTTGAAAATGAAAGTAACATTTTTCTTTCTGCTCCACCTTTATACCCATAATTCTATTTTACTAGCTAGAACATTCAGTTCAATATTGAATTGAAATAAAAAGAATAAAAATGCTGGCCTTTTTCATGAGAATTGAAGAACAAAATAGTTCTTTCTCTCTAAATTCCATTTTCCTTATTCCTATTTTAAATCTTTTATTTAAATATCTGGGCAAAAGTATTACACCTGGTAAAATTCTATTCACTTGTTCCATCAACATCTTTGACATTTGCGGTCAGTTTCTATTGGCATTTAAAAAAATGACTTTGAATCACAATTTCTTACTTCTTTGTATGCTTTGAATTTTTCACTGAACTGTGTGAATATTGTATTGCTGATTGTCTTCTCTTTCTCCCAATGGCTTTCAATAGAGTTTGTTAAGGATAGTTTGACAAGCAATGTTTGGAACATGAGTTTGGTTCTTTTCAGGGCTGTTTTGTAATAATTCCCGGGAGGCCTTTAGAGTTCCTACACGAGCTACCTTTAATCCCTCCTGCTAAAGCATAAATTCTTTCATATCTCTCCTCCGTTTCTTTCAGACAGAAAGCTGGGATGTAGCTTAGTGGAACACGAGTATCTTCTAAATTGTGAGTTCTAAAATCCAGTGGAAGACTTCACTACTTAGAAAATTATTCCTAACCGTTTGGAAAATCATTCTACATATTTTATGCGTTCCAGTCTGGAGGAACAAGGAATTGCCTCTGGATTTTTGGTATAATCTTATCTCTTCTGTCACAAAGTAAAAGCATTTCCTACAAAAATGTTTCCCAAATACCTCAAACTGTAAGTTTTATTTCCTCACTGTTGTGTTCCATTTTCATATGGCTAATGGCCAAAACTCTCCTATCAACAACAACAACAAAAAAAACTGCAATGACGTTTGCTATCCTTAGTGACTGTTTTCTCATAGTCACCAAGTCACTAAGCATCATGAGGCGCTTCCCAATTAGAATGATTGAAAAATCTTGTTCTGCATGTTACTTAGAGTGTGTGTTCTGGTCTCTATTTGTGTATCACCTCTGGAAAGAAAATCAATACCTGTTTTAATTAAAATAGCTTTGGATTTCTAGAAAAGTTGCCATGATATTGCAAAGGATCCACACATAACAGCTAGAGACAGGCTTGGAGGGTAAGAAAGGTATGTTTTACAAGTTGCCTCCCTGTGATTCTGTGAATCAGAAGAGTCAGGGAAACAAAGAATAAAATCCCAAAGTGAGAAAAGAGCCTTGGGATTCTCAAAAGAGTTGATAGAACATCTTAACAGCATGAAGAGATTGAGAGCATACACAGAAAGAGGTAGAAGCTCTGTGAGGTGGGACACATCACCACCAGAAAGCACGTCTCTGGAGAAATCAGACTGTAGGATAACGCTAAGAGACTAACCTGCTCTTCCTACAAGCCTTGAATTCAATGATGAAGTTAGTAGGGAAAATGAATCCTCCTAGGTGGAAAATCAGCATTAGAGTAGAAATTGAGTTTTTCACCCTATAATTTAGAGTAACATAGTTAGAAGTTTTGTGTTGTTTGAGACAGAGCTGCTCTAAGAAACCTGAAAACGGAACAAATGCAGTTCAAGGAGACTGAGGAAACCTTGCTACAGTGTCTGGGTTAGAGGTGGTCCCTGATGACAGAGGGACCAGATAGGGTGCATACTACAAAAATTAACAACAGGAGTCTGAGCTATGAAGGGTGTGGCTATAGATCGCCATGCATTCTGTGGTTTTTAGTCAGTCCAGACACAGAAAGATGAGTAACCACAACATATGAAATCCATTAATATAATTCCCACAGTTTTCCCAGCCTCCCCTGAGCTGTAAACCTTGCAGCGAGATGGGCCCAACACCTGAGTCCAAACCAAGTGTAGTACTTGATTCTGAATAGCTTCTCTCGTCTCATGCAGTGGTTCACTGCTAGACAAGACGTGGAAATATCAGAAACTTGAAGGCAGAGTACTAGGTGCAACGTTTTCTTGCCTCCAGTACTTATCCCGGTGCTCTGTCTGCTTTCCTTGTTCTATGACAAAAATGGGGGCACCCATTGCCATCCCTAAGTGCCAGGAGTGAAAAACATGTCTATCTCACAGACTACAAAATTTTTTGTGACTAGTCTTATCTATAGGTAGTCAAAGACAGACTGTTTCAAGTTTAAAAACAGAAAAGAAGAGGACAGCTTATCCTTGACTGGCCCAAATTTCAGCCCACATAGAACACTAGCCTGAATAGCAAGACTGTCAACTATTGAAAATGGATTTGGGGAAATTATACCAGAAAAATCTTGAAATCTTTGAAATGTATAGCCATCCAGGTGTAGGAATGCAGAACCACAAATAGACATGGCCAAATTAAAAACATGCAATTAAAATTTTAAGAGTTCTACAAAAATAAAAAGTTGCAAAAGAAATATCTGTTCATTCAAAAGGCAAAATAAAATAACCTAAAATATCTCAGCAAGAAGTTTTAAAAGGAAAGCCTATAGAAAGCATATTTTAAGTTCTCTATCTGAATAACTATGAAACAAGGTAACTATAGTTCGTTAAAATTACCATTTGAAAATAATAAAGAAAAGTATCCCAAATAAAATGGGACACAATCTAAAGAAGTTGATAACCATATGTCATCATAGCAGATGATATTTGAAGGAACAATATAAACAAATAAAGAATAAATAGAAAAATATGGAAGCTTTGGTGAAAATATTTTATGGGAGGAATATATAAACAAATAAGATACAAGAAATTCAATCATGTTCAACTCAATAAATCAACCAAACTCACAACTAACAATGGAGAAAGGAAATAAATGCAATATATACAAAAAATGGAAAGGAGTCTGAGAGTAAAAAGATTGTATAATCCATTTGCCAAGCAAGTAAATCTTCCAAACAAGTCAAAATATCTCATTCATTTCTCTCAAAGTTGCCATCAGGCCAAATTAGTCATAAGATGCAGAAGTTCACCACATATTAAGAGAAAGTTCATCAAAAAGATATAATGATTATAAGTGAGGCTATATAAAACATACCTTGGGACTCAATTTAATACAGCAAATTCTCCTCACCATAAAATGAGATAGGTCCATAAACAATGATTATAAATTAAAATTCAATCATGATCAAAAAATTATGTTGACTTCTAGAAGATTCCATTGCATTAAAGTATAGTAGAGTTCTCAGAGATAGGGTCATTCTATGAAGACTTCTCTCTCACACTGCTGTGGACCAGGCAAGAAACAGTAAGACCACAAAGGAAGCATGCAAAAATTAATTTAAAGGCCAGCGCCTCAGGAGCACAGTATTCAGGAGGCCATCTTGTTAACATTAACCTTGTCTTTTTATTATCATCACCCACTGAGGTGTGTTTATGAATGTTCTAGGCTTTTTCCAGCCTTCATCTCCAAGTTCTTTCAAATTTCTTTTACTCCTGCCAGTTACTTTTTAATTCTAAAAAAGTTCCACAGTCTTGCAAATTATGACACCATCTAGGAAAAAAGTTAGTTATTAATTCTAAAAGGTTCCACAGTCTTGCGAATGATGCCACCTAGGAAAAAAGTATTCAAAAATATTTGCACACATATAGATGGATAGATGGATGATGTAGAAGATAGATGACAGAAGATAGACAATAGATAGAAGAGAGAAAGATGAATAGATAGATAGAAAGATAATAGTTTGATCATGATATATTCTCTGGAATATTCAGTAGATCATTAATCATTAACAAGGTGTGTAAAAGCTTTCTCAAAGGTTCCTGTCTTTTTTTAGAAGAAAAGGGTATTTTATATTTGCCATCACACCTCGTCGTCCAAATACAACCTGTAAACCATCAGGATGTATCCAGAGCAATAAAAGCTTATATCAGACCCTTTAGAATGTTTTAAAATTCTCACATACAAATATTATAAACAATTTAGTTATACTATTAGCATTTCTACATTACTATTATCTACAGAAAAATCTATAATACAGAAAAAATATTAGCTTATGGCTCATCTTTCTGAATCAAATACAGCCAATAGCTTTAGCTTTAACATTAATTCATTTTTCTTCTTTGAACTTGTACTACTTTCCCTGGAAATTTAATTGTTTCCTGTTTTAAAATTTATGTGTCAACAATTCATGTCCATTTCTCAGGATAAAAGAACTTAATTTTCTTAGCCTTTATTCTTCCACACAAAGCCTCCTACCTACCACTCTAAACCCATCAAACATGTCTCCAACTCTTTACAAGTCATCCAGTCTCAATTTTGGCATAATTTCTGTGTTATTTCTTATTTCCTGCTTGTTAGAACTTCATATTTTACATTACATTATGTCCCCTGTGTGGTTATTTACCTTGAACAAATGATTGAAACTAGTGTGAATTCTCTTCATATTAACATACACTGCCTACCCCCAAAGCCTTATCTACGGGAGAGGACAATTTTACATACAGGTTTTGCAGTGGGAGAACACTTGTTCTTTCCCTTAGGATCATCAAATCCATCACGTTCTTGAGGTTTGTCAGGAGAGTAAGGAATCAGCTTTCTCACCAGTGCTTTAGCATGTTTTCTTAAGGCATCTATTTTAGGAAGACTACTTAACTCGCCTTGATGTTCACAATGTTTGAGAAGGAGGGTGTGTAATCAGGATCCTCAGAAAAAGCTTCTGTGTCCACAGAAAATGATATTCAAAATTGAATGAAATGCAGGTAAATAATGCAGCTTCACAACAAATTAGAGATATTCTTAATATGTAACTTATTGTCTCATGCAACTTTCAGAAGGAACTGGCAAATTTCATCATAAATGTTTAAAATTTCTAAAAGAAACTGCTATTAACAACTCCTAAAATGTACTACCCAACATATACATATTTGAAAATTGATGAAATGCGTATAATTAATGCGATTTTTACCAAACTAACAAACTCAAACAAACCCACAGGTTTACTAAAATCAGAGAATGAGTTACACTGAGTAGTTATTTTCCTAAAACTCTCACTCTTAAAGTGATTTAAGCTTACATTCCATGATTAGTAAATAAAGATTTATTATAAAGAGATGCACTGTGTGATTTGAAGACTTTATAAATTATCTGAGCAGCACTAACTAAATAAAATTAAATTTTTTGAAACTCTTGCTTTATTCAATAGGAATAGCGAGTTCATTATTTGCCAGGAAATGGAATAATCGGCTAATTAGCAGCACTTGTTATGTGATGAATATTCAATTATCAGAATAGAAAAGAGAAAAGAGGCATGATACCTTGGTAAATTAATTCCTTCTTGTGGACTGAATTTGCATCCACCTGGCATAAAACATAAACAGCTTCTTAGTAAAACCCTTAGGAGTTTTGCCAACTTCAAAGAATTAAAGGGCATTTAACCCTTTGTCGCTCACAGATGTTTTCTTCATAGCGTTGGTTGAAATTAATCACATCTGTCTCAGCAGAATATATTTTGCAATGCATAGAATGGTAATTAACCACACTTCCTGCCTCATTTGTGTCCTGCATCTTATGTAGAGGAAAGCTGTAAAGAATTCATAAAACTGTCTCACTGAACACATATGTGAGTAGGTGCAATTATAACGATCTTAAAAAAAAATGTGAATCCTATAACAACCCAAGATACCTGCAATAGGAAGTAAACTTCCCGTTTATCACCCAAAGGCTGCTTCTTTCCTTTCCTAGATGTTCTTTTTTTTAAACGTTGAATACTTTTTCTCCCTCAAACCTCTTGATCTGGAAATGGGAGTATCTGACTGAGAATGATTTACCAAGAGAGTCATAGATGCTGTGCAAGTTGGAAGAGTTCCAAAATTATTTGCAAGTTCGTAAAAAAAAATTATGATTAGTTGTTCCAACCAGTCAAGTCTCGTCTATGTTTTATGGACATGTCTTTCATTGCTGGTGCTATGAGAGTTGTATGTGAACATCAGAAAATGGGGAAAGCCAACAGCACATATGACTTAGCTGTGTGGAAGAATGGAGAGGAGTGACCTCGATGGCAGGTCATATGGTGGTGTGAACTGCCTGATTGGCATACTGATAAAAGTATGGGTTTCAAGATTTAGCTATGGTTTTTTCAATGTGTGCTCTCCACTGCAGTGAGTTTAGAAAGCATAAATCTTTAAATATACCCAATCTTCACTCTAATTTTAATCAGGAAATTTGATCTCATGATACAAATAAAAACCGAGAGTGTTTAATTAGTGCCTATTTTAATTAACTAATGATCCAATTTAGGATTGATTAAGGTAGAGTGCCACTGTTACATGAATTTAATGTAGCCACATCATTTACAAGTGATTGCTCATTCTTGTTCTATTAAAACATAATTGATTGTGGTTTTCTTTCCACTATTTTTAAAATAATATACATGTTTTTGTTGTATCTTGTTTATTTCTCTAATTAGTGATGTTTTGATGAGGGACTTAATGGATGCTGTCATGGCAGGGGATATAAGAAGAGACAGAGGGCCTATAACCATAGCTCATCTACAGGGCACACTGGACTATGCCCATAATCCTGGCGCTCTGGAGACAGGGTTTAGGACTGATGGCTCAAAGGCAGTCTGGTATACATGGTGAGTTAGAGGCCAGATTGTAAAACAAAGGAAGAACCTGTCTCAAAGCAAACAAATGTACAAATTAATAAGTGCCTTTACCAGAACTCATGGATATCTCAGATTAAGAATTAAAAAAAAATTGGGGGGGGGGTATTTGAGAAGTCTACGAAAGGATCCTGTTCAGACATATCTAGCTCTTCTTTAAACTACCACTAACTGGGGAGCAGTACTCTTTCTGTAACATGAACCAGATTATTCTTGCCCCTTCTCTCTCAGCATGAAAGTGTCAAGGGACAGATGTGAAAAGACTCAAGAAGACAATCCTAAAAAACCAGGAAAATGTCCTCCCCAGACACACAACCTACCAACACCTTGAACTGCGGATTCTCAGAATCCTGAATTTTTCTCTCAATTCTTGCTATATTGTCTAGTAGCTGGAGCTGACTGAAACAGGATCCCATAGGTGTGGCACTCAAACCCCTGTTTGTCTAACTCTAGTTGTAAATGATTTGAAAACTAGAGCTTTGGAATTTTTGAAAATATTTCCTCATTTTTTTGCTATTATATAATTTCTGAACTCCTTATCCTTCATTCCACATGTCCCTTCCTGTTCTCTTTCAAATTCATGGCCTCTTATTTCAATATATATGTATAAACAGAGTCACACACACATGTATAGTGGGGTATGCATATAAGTATGTATGTGTATATAAGTATATATTTGTGCAACTTTATTTATAAATAAATATATATTAATTACATCAAATTCCTTGTAATTACCTAATTCATCCTTTATATCCTTTTCCAGACTAAAGAAAGTATATACACACATGACAATTTACAGCAAATAATTCACACCCTACATGCATTTGATTAACTAATTAATGCTTATTGATTCATTAAAGTAAAGAAGAATAAACCCTTAAGATCAATTTCTTAAATCTCTTTCATATTATTTTCTGAGTAGCCATATTTATGGTTTTTAAATATAAAGTTTTGTAGTTCAGATTGAACATGGAAAAACTTGTCTTAATAATTCTCTACTTATTCTGTCATGTGATATTAGGTCCAAGTATATATTTGACAGATACAGAATCTATAAGAAAAATATGAGGATCTCTGAGATATTGCACTTGTATGCCATTCATTTTTGGGGTGGTTTCATTGTTTCAGAAATCAATCCATGACATGGTCTATATCTTAGTCAGTGTTCTATTTCTGTGAAGTGACACCCTGACCACAGTAACTCTTGTAAAATAAATCATTTAATTGGACTTATTTACACTTAAAGAGATTTTATCGTCATGCCAGAAAGCAAAGAGGCATGCAGACGGACATAGTGCTGGAGAAGTAACTCGAGAGTTCTACTTCTGGGTTCACAGGCAGAAGGAGGAGAAAAACACAGGGACTGACTTGGATGTTTTGAAACCCCAAAGCAACCTCCCATCCAGTGAAACACTTCCTCCAAAAAAAGTCCCACCTGCTCTAACAAGACCACATCTCGTAATCCTTCTCAAGTAATGCTGCTCCTTGATGGCCATGCACTATAATATATGAACCTGTAGGGATAATTCTTACTCAAATTACTACAGTCCATAAAATGTTCCAAAGGGAGCAGAGAGAGCTTAGAGTGATACAGTTTACTGGGAGATATTTTGGCTACAGAAAGCCTATCTTTGAAGGGATTGGGGGATCCTATCCTCTCCATTTCATATTTGTTTTCTGGGAATGTTATGAATCAGTGTTACTTCCTTATGCCAGAATAATATCCTGTTTGGGCACAGATCAAATGTTATGATTCCAACTAGTCATAATCTAGAACTCTATGCCAAAATAAACCTAGTATTCTTCTAAACAAATTGTTTCAGGCATTTTGGGCATCTTGTTACATGACAGAAAGCTGAATAACACAGTCCAGAATATTATTTGCATAAATATAGTCACAATCATGATGATATTTATGTAATCAAAAATCATTATAAGAAAGCAACTAAATGAAAAGCCTAAGCTAAGACTACAAAATAATGTTTTAAATGCATCGTTTTTCAATTTGATGAAAATGATAATCTTTAAATCTGTAAAGATTATTTTAATCTAATTAATTCCCAATGCCACAGTACTCCAAGTGATTCATATTCATCATTAAATTCTAGAAACCCCTTTTCTCATTTGCAATCCTCACATTTTACAGCAGAGAATAAAGTGGAATCCTTCCCTTCCCAGCTTCATTAGCATTGTAATTTCTTGCCAAGAGGATCAACTTGATATACTTGAATTCAACTTCAAGTTGAAGTGTACACTAATCCAGTTAAAACCTCTCTACAAATTTGACATAAATTAATGAAGTTTCCAAATGTTTTGTCAAATACATATAATGATGCAAGAGATCTAGACACTTTTTTTTCTTCAAAACATCATGAGTTTCTTGTTACAAGCTCAAAGGAAGATTTGAAATTTAATATAAAGATAATAATTTATATGGTGAATCATGCATAGCCTGTATTTTATAATTTTTATTAGCTAACTTATTTATATTCACATGATATTGAATTACCATGAAACTTATTATTTCATTCAGTTTAACTTCTTGCTGTATTGTTTAAGCAAATAATAAAAAATTACAAATTAAACAGGACATGTAAAGGGACTGGTAGGTTTGCTCAAGGGTTAAGAGCACTTGTTGTTCTTTTAGAGGACCCAAGTTCAGTTCCCAGTACTAACATGGTGGATCACAAACATCTATAACTTAATTCTGTGGGGATTCAGCTTTCTCTTCCAGTCTTTGAAGACACCAGGCATATACATGGTGAACATATATATATGTAGACAAACACTTATACACACGAAATTCAAATAAGTGAATCTTAAAAAAAAATGGTCTGTGAACATTTTGTTTACATTATATATATTCAGATGCCATCTGTATGTATTAATCTGGAGAAGTCTTTTTACAACCATCTTATATAAACAAAAAGAGTCTGAGAAACCATTATAATCATATTACATGATAGATGATATGTATTATTCTCAACAAAAATTTTCAGAGACCAGTGTTGCCTTTATGCTACAGACATGGCAGATAATTATGAACTTGGATTTAACTCTGTACAAGAAATGTGAAAGAAGAACATCACATTACCTTTCCTCATTGATTTATTCAAAATGTCCTGTCTCAGAAATGGTCCAGATTAATTCAGAAGTGCTTGTACATAAGTAACTATCTGAGATGAATGACATTGAATCATTAAAGAGGTGTTAAAAATGCAAGCTTATTACTGAGTGGGAAAAAGCAAATGTACTCTTTCTGATTTGTGTGGTTCAGTGCCCTCCACCATAGAAACGGTTAAATTTTCTTTGACAAAGGAAGTCAAGAGAGGAATAGCAATCCTCTATCTATAACAAATCAGGATATGATATTACTAATGACTTTTGAAACACTCACATAATAGAACAGCATAGTAAATTTTAATGCAATGTTGCATCAGCATTAACCGTATTTAAAGAAAACATTAAAAACAGCTAATTTCCTTCGCACTCTCTAATAATCAACACTATTCATTTTTAGATTTTTGGAAACAAAATAAGAATATGTAATATCTATTTATATTGAAAAGTGGAAAATTACCAGGAATGCCAAATAAAATAAACTGAAACTAAAATATCAAATTCTTTTTCTATGTATAGAAAAGCAGAATTAAATGATTGTGATAGAAACTCTATGTCCTGCCAAGTCTGGAACATTTGGTCACAATGTGAGGCCCAGGGCAGCTTGGCTACACTGCTGTCTCAACAGGCTCAGCAGAAACTAGCTAAAAAGTAAGCCTGAGTTTCAGTTACTGGAAGGGAGCACCCTGTTCCAGGAAAAGCCATCAGATGACACCACCCAGGGAAGGACTAGCATCCTATTAGATAAGACTGGGTAAGATCACTAGATGTCCCTCCATTCCCTATGCCAAGACTCCCCTACAAATGTCAGCCAATCAGGGCTCCTGAAGCTTAGAAGTCCCCTTACCCCAACTTCTGCTATGACAAAAAAAAAAATACCCCAACCGGACTCAGGGCTCTCCAGTTGTACCACTGTGTCAGAAACATGGAAGGTGCAAGCTCGAGCATGAATAAAGTCCCTTTGCTTTTGCATATGAGTTTGGACTCTGTAGTTGTTTGTGGGGGATCCTGTGATCTGAGCATAAGAAGCAACCCTATCATAAAGACAACGTCTCCATGTTTTAGAGATTAAAACGCATGGTAATGTCCTGCTAATCTGTCCTCCTGGTCTCTCTGATCTGTGTCTCCCCAGGTCTCATCTCTATACTCTGATCTCTGTCCCTCTAGATGTCTCTCCTGCATTCCCCGTGCTGTTATAATTTTTCTTTTTTTAGATTTTTTAAAATTATTATTATTAAAATTTTCCATCTCCTCCCCTCCTCCCAATTCCCTCCTCCTCCCCCATCCTCCTTCATTTCCAGTCCAAAGAGCAGTCAGGGTTCCCTGCCCTGTGGGAAGTCCAAGGTCCTCCCCCCT
>LOEQ01014310.1:7287-21951 GCA_001685075.1 Bramus lutescens | reverse complement strand
TGCTACCAAGAAAACATGCTTTACTCTATTCTTTCCCAAGCTTTCTCAGGCTTTCTGTGGATACAGTTATCCACGTGGGCACCATTCTGTAACAATGAGGGCTGGGCTCATTGGGGTTTCTATCCCACCCAGTCTCCTAGTCGTTTAGTCCCAGAGAAAATCACACAGAGATCTCCATAAATTATAAAACTGATTGGCCCATTACCTCTACTTCCTGTCGGGGGAAGTGGTGCAGGAGAATTGTCTATATTCTGTCAATCATGTTCTAAATAAATGCTGATTGGCCTATAGGCAGGCAGGAAGTATAGGTAGGAAAATCAGACAGGAAGTAGAGCCAGATCAGAGAGAACAGGAGTATTCTGGGAAGAAGGAAACTCTTTCCATAGTTCTACCCAGACCACCAAAGAAGCAGGATATGATCTGCCCCACTGAAAAAGATACCGACCCATATGGCTAACATAGATAAGAATAATGGGTTAATATAAATTATGAGAGCTAATACAAAGCCTGAGCTAATGGGCCAATCAGTTTTATAATTTATGGAGATCTCTGTGTGACTTTTCTCTGGCACTAAACATCTGGGGGACTGGGTGAGACAGAAACCCCAATGAGTCCGGCTCTCATTGTTACAATACACTTAATTTTTCAATTTTAATGGGATGTAGTACAATGTCTGTGTTTCTGCTTGTATTCTTGAATGCTTAGATGAGAAAAAATAAACACACATTTTTAAAACTCAACAGTAGAAAAAGAAACAATATGATTGAAATGGATAAACAAGTAGACAAATAAAAAATGTTCCTTACAGCAGGAAAAAACTATCAATAGATCACAGGAACAAAACAGGTTTCAAAAGGCAAAGAAAATATTTGTCAAATAGACTTCAGGCACGGTGTTAACACCCAGACTTTACAAAGAACTGCAAATATTAAATGTGATTAAAAAAAAACTGCCACTCAACAAATGGGCAAATGAATTGAGCAGAGAGCTCTTGGAGAAGAAGCACAAATGGACAATTGCTAATCCAAATGTGTTCAGTATCCCAGTCATCAGAGAAAGGCAAATTAAGATGACTTTAAGAAACCTATTCCCCATACTGGGTTGCTTTGCCCAGCACTGGTACAGGGGGAGGAGAATGATCCTGCCTAAACTTGATGTGCCATGCCTCTGTCTGAAGGGGTAAGTCATAAACAATCCCACACCAGTTCGGAATTATGATTAATAGAATAGTTATTTATTTAAAGGGGAAAACTTACAGATCACCATCCCAGACAATAGCCCTCTGTGCAATCAGGAAAGGAGCCTAGTGGCCGAAAGTGGAGCCGGAAGCCAGAGAGCGAGCGGAGGGCAGTTGCTGCTTTTTTAAAGAGAGAGAGACCACACCCCACTGGGCTGGTATCTCAGCGGCTATTGCCTGAAGGAGAGGAAGGAGCTTCCACAACATCTATTCATTATAAAAGGAAAAGGAAAATCTATGATATGATGCATACTAAAAACCAAAAAGTGTTATCTCCTCTTTCACACCTCATGTGCCTTTTGCATACAGTCCAACCTTCAGCATCACCTAAAATTATCCTTTCTTGACCTTCTTTCTAAATTTTATACTGTACCCATATATGCAACTCCATACATATAAATTTGTGTACATGTATTAAAAGTGTTATAGTTATAGCAAAAGTGTTCTATTGCTGTGAAGAGACACCATGACCAAAGAAATTCTCATAAAGGAAAGCATTTAATTGGGGCTTCCTGGCAGTTTAATAATCTTAGACCATTGTCATCACTACAGGGAGCATGGCGCCACTCAGGCAGGCATGGTGCTAGAAAAGTAGCTGGGTGCTTTACATCCCTATCCTCAGGCAGCAGGTGGAAAGCCACTTCACCTGGCATGGGCTTGCAAACCTCCCAGTCCACTCCCAGTGACATATCTCATCCAACAAGGCCGCACAAACTCTAACAGAGCTACAACTCCTAATTCTTCCCAGACAGCTTACAAACCAGGGCAGCATTCTCAACCTACAGGTCACCATGCTTTTGGATGTTGAAAGAGCCTTTCACAAGAGTCACATATCAGATATCTTACATATCAGATATTTACATTATGATTCATAACAGTAACAAAACTATAGTTATGAAGTAGCAACGAAAATAATTTTATGGTTAGAATTCACCACAACAAGAGAAACTGTATCAAAGGATCACAGCATTAGGAAGGTTGAGGATCACTGAACTGGGAAGTAACCATGAAAATATATGAGTCTATGGGGGCAATCTCATTCAAACCACAACATTTTTAGGCCAAGAACCATATATAATGAACAAGAAGTCTTTTTTTCCCCCGAATTTGGGTGATGTTGCTAAATATTATTCATTTCACGTCCATTAATCCCACAAATTTTATGGTTTTATTTTTTTCTCAGTGGTTGAATGATATTTCATTTTGTATATGTACCTTATTTTCCTTAGCTATTCCTCTGGTTATGGACACTGATGAAAAACTAGCTTGGTTTCTTTTCCTTGCTCTTTTATAGAATGGATATAAGAATGGTCATAAAATATCTTTATGTAAGATAAGGCCTTTTCTACATTATGCCCAGGAATGAAATGGCACAGAAGACTTCATACAGGGGTTACCATCAGCGTTTACAACGGAAACACAGAGTTCTTTACAAAGAACTGTCTAGGGATGTCTACTGGTGTCATAAAACAATATCAAAAGCAATTTCAAGAGGAGAGGACTTATCTCAGTTTTCACCTCTCAGGTCAGACTCCATCAGTGAGGAAAATCAGGGTAGAAACTCAAGGCAGGAACTTGAAGTTAGGAACTGATGTAAAGGACTTCAAGGAAGGTTAATTATTGACTGGCTTATCCACATGATTGCTCAGCCTTCTTTCTTACACAGTTTAGTATAAGTACTAAGTACTTCTGCTGTTTATAAGCACCTGGCACCCATGTGAACCACTGATCAAGAACAAGGCCTTCAGACTTGCTTCAGCCAATCTGATGGAGACATTTCCTCAGTTGTGGCTCTTATTCCCAGATAACTCTACTTATGTCAAGATGATGGCAACAGCAACAAAACAAATAGGATAACTGTAGAAATTAAATACCAAGGAAACAAAACTACCAATTAATAGACTAATAAAATGGACACAGATCTTGAAAGACTAAACAGAAGTGACCAATAGTACTTTAGAAGGCTTTCACCATATCTAGTCATCATGGAAAGGCAAATTCAAACTACATTGAGACACTACCTCATTCATGTCATAATGGCTTGCATCAAGAAACCTGACCACAATGTTATAAAAGATATAGAAAGAGAGGAACCATTAATATTGCTGGTGAGAATGCAGTTTACTACAGCTATTATTGAAATTATTTTGGTGGTTCTTCAAGAAATTAAGACTAGAAAGACCACATGGCTGGTTTTAACTTTTAATAGACACACATTAAATGATATTTAGTCTTTAAACATTCTACTGATTTTGTGTAGCTAATCCAGTTATTAAAGACAAATGCCAAAACATTTAACTAAAATACAATAAAATATATTTTCAACTTAAATTATATAATATTAACAAGAGTAAAATACGATTAAAATCGTCTCAAGCTAAGTAATTTTAGAATGAACATATGAAAACAATCAAATAACTGCAAGCAGAAACAATGACTATTAAAACACATGTTCTATTAGCTAACCACATCATGAGACTGTCAAATGTCACTGAGATTTTAGTGAAAGTAATATGGCAACAAATTGTTTTTGGCAATCTTAAATTGATTCAAAGTTGTCAATACCATTTTTTAAAACCTATAGGGAAGCATAGTTTTGATCCATTCCTTTCAGTTAATAGTCTCAACATTAGAAATACAGCCCTAACCATGATTCAGAATTAGAGAAAATTCCATACCTGTGAAAATATTGCCACATTGTTCTTAATAACTCAAGAATAATGATATCCTGAATATGCAAAGAAAGAGAATATTTATTCAGTTGGATGTTATGATGCTACATGATGCAAATAATAATATTGAAAATGCCATAAGTCAGTACTTAAGACTTGATATATCCACTTAGAAATAAAAATGGCTTGTTTATGTATTTATAATTACAATCTAAGTTCAAACAGAAATCTTCAAAATTGTCCTTGACTCAGCATTCAATGCTGACTGCACTGATTCCTTGCATTTACTTTTTCAAAGAGAGAAATTTCTTACATTTTCTTGCTTTCCTCTGTAAAATCAGTTCAACCAGCACCTGTGTATCTCCAACCCCAGTTAAAATCTTTATGAATTATTGCAGTTTGAGATTTTGACTTACTGCTTTGAAGGTTTTGCTTCATACTGTAACTTTGATTAACCTCGCCAGCCCCTTAGTACATTAACCTCAGCATTAATTATACTGCTTCCTCCATGTGGAATAATTCACTACTTTCTTTCCACTTTAAATTACAGTACTCAGCAATGCCATTTTTAATACACTGGTTTTCACCCTTCTGTCCATTCTAATAATCTGTTTACTTAATACCAGTCAGCTAGAAATCCTCCAAATGTGTCTTGGTGAACTTCCAATCATGGAAGTCCCTAGCAATGCTTTCTTCTCTCTCAGATGTCTGCACATTGCTTGGTGATTGGCTAATTGGCTGACTGAAGATTCCTCACCTGTATTTTACTCTGGTAAAATGAACGTTTTTACAGCACTTTTTGATCTTTTATCTACCCATCAATCATCAAAAATCCAGCATCTGGATTCCATCATCTATCTCCCATTCTCATCACACAGTAGTGTAATAAAGAGCTGCATGATGTTTTTTCTTTACTAGCATATAAACTCTTGATGACAGAGGTTTCTCTATTTCTTAGCACTCATGGTAAATGTTTACGAATGACTAGGCTTTGAAATAAAGTTGTTTTGTATTTTGACAAGGACATACATCAAGTGTGCAGAGATAAAATCGTATGAGATAGGTGAGGAAGCTGCATTTCATTCAGGTCCTTCTTTATAGCAACAGCATTGCCCAGACTACTAAAAGCATCGTACATAACCACATTTATTCTAAATTCTTTGTTTTAGTAGTTTTATGTGATCTTCACAATAACCTTGTGAGACAAATTCAACGTCATTGACAGCTGACGAAACAAAGCTTATTGGTGAAAGACAAGTTCAAGGTACACATCTGTAAATTGATTGCAGCTGGATTCACTTTACAAAAATTATGCCGTTGCATGTCATCTAAGGTTCTTTTTGCTGTATTTCTATTTAAAACACTTTGAGTTTTAAAGAAAATTAATCCGTCCAGCAAATCTCTTCTCTGTTTTTTAGCTCACAAATCTAGAGGTTTTAATGGTTGAGACTGGCATTCAAGATGGCATAACCTCCTTTTTTTCCAGGGACTTTCTGAAAAGACAGTGACTGGCTAACAAGGAATAATATCAGAAAAATGAGGAAAATGGAAACAAGGCAGTGAAGGCAGGAGAATTTACCACCACCACTCAGAGTGTATAAAGTACATACATATAAGCTGACTGCTGGGACAATCAGAGAGAGAACAGCAGCCTGAAACATATGATGAACTCACCAGGCACACTGGAAAGATTTGGAGTATGAGAATCTATGTATGAGGAATGAAGAAGGGAAGAATGGTACTTAAAAACATTAATGGAAGATCTCTAATTAAGCTCTTTCTTCCTTTTACGCAGGAGAAACCAGGGTGGATTTTGGTTTATGCTTGTTCAAAAAAATGGGGGCATATTTTTCTTCAAACAAATTGAAGAGAAGAACATGAAGATTCAAGCAACTACATGTCTCAGGATAGCTGTCATTAAAAAATGGTAAATATTCAAAATTGTTGCTGCTGTTTCATTATTAACTCATTTTTAAGTATAAAGGTCAACAACAACCTTAATAATTCAAATCATGTTAGTGACAGAACAATTTTTGAAACATTCTAAGATTAGTACAAAACATAAAACATGCATAGAGCAGAACCATTCTGGAAAAATCAAACACAATTTGAGGTATCACATTAAACTTATATTACAAAGCGACAGTAATCAAAACAGTAATATACTGGCATGAAGACACACAAAGAGACCAGCGTAGCAGAATAGGGAGCTCAGAAATAAGTCCAAATATACCCAGCCAGTAAGCTTTGGAGAAAAAAATGTCTTCAATGGGAAGCATGAGGGAAACTTGATTTCCACATGTGGAAGAATGAACTTGGGTCCTTATTTTTGAAGTCAACTCAAACTGGATAAACAAATTTAAACCTAGACCTGAAGCTATTAAACTTCTAGGGAAAAATAAAGGCCAAAGGCCATAAGCATTACAAACAATTCTTTGGATTTTACAATAGAAGCTCAAACAACAACAGTGAAAATAAATAAATGAGATTTAATTGAACAAAAAAATACTACCTAGAAATAAATAAAAGGAAAGGAAATGAATGATTTGGGATAAACTTTTATAATCTGTATGTCTGATAAATGGTTTTACTTTATTAATATTACTTAATAAAGAATTGTAAATTCAGGCTGTAGGGTGGAACTTATTGTATTATTTAGCTAAATAGGCATAGTGTCAAACTGCACCCCATATAATTATCTTTATGCCCATAGATTAGTAGAAATCTCAAACTTCAGAAAAGCTTCTCTTTGAGGTAGATGAATATTCATTCATACAAAGACTCACAAACTGTGACCATACAGAGAATAAGGGACTGTGGATTGCTCTACTTATAAGGAACAACTGTATCAAATCCCTTTTCCCAAAGGCTTAGGCATCATCAGCAGAGAGGAAGCTGAAAGATGGTAAGAGGCAGAGGAAGTAAATGAATACTGCAAACAATGATTTTATTCACAGCATCCATTGCACACGTGAACCCCCAGTGGCTCTGACAGCAAGCATCAAATCTCCACAAAATTAAGCAGCCACAATTATTGCATGTATCAGGGAGATGCTCATGAAGGTCCATCCATAATTGAGGAGCTAGTAGCAACTTAATGTCTAATGAGGGAGGGAAGGTCAGTTTTCTTCAGTTGTCTCCTGATAGGCTGACCATGTTACCATAGATGGGCCTATACATCTGAATTTAGTGACTTTAAAAAAAAATCACGTTTAGTCATGGGAGAAAGTGTTGGAGAAGGAAAGGAGGTGTTGGAGGTGGGTTGTAAAGAGTGGGTTTTATCAAAACAGAAAATTCTCTAGTAATATATCTTTTAACTGTGTAATCTACAAAAGAACAAAATATCTTTCAATACCAGAAAAAAATAATGTAATTAAGAAAGAGGCAAGGATCTTACATAAATATTTGTCAAAGGAAAGTATAAAAAGATACTCTGAACCACTATCAATTAAGTAACATGAAACAAACCCAGTTGAGCCATTAATGGCCCACCTCCTGCAACAGTTTTATCGAGATGACAAGGGATGTCAAGTGTCAATGAGAGGGAAATGGAAATCTATTTTTTATATACTGTTGGTGGGAATGTCAACTGCTGCATCTTTTAAAAAAACAGAATGAAATTTGAAATAAATTAAAAATAGTTCTACCATATGACCCAGCAATCCATCATTAGTGTATATACAAAACATCAAGTCAACACCTAGGAAAAGTATCCGTGTTTCCACGTTCATTGCAGCATCACTCACAATGGCCATTGTATGGAAACAACACAAATATCTACCTAGAGTATAAATGATGGAAAATGAATCATACATACTGCATGAAATATTATTCCTCCTTTAAAAAAATTAAACAGCCACTTGTCTTAATAGGGTAAGCTTTGAGAGAATTGTGACAACTGTAATAAGGTGGACACAAAAATATAAAATGATTTGACTGAGAGGTGGAATGTAAGCAAGGAGTAAGTGCACAGATGTAGAGAATAAAATGTTAGTTACCTACAGTGTTGGGGCATGGAGAAAAGGAGCAGGAAGATTAAGTTAAAGTAAAAGAAAAATTATAATGAAGATCTATAGACTTCTAACACAATATGGGGACTACAATTAAGGGTATTAGGCATTTCATCGAAATAAGTTATATTTAGCTACCTATGCCTTGTACAATGAAGCAAACTATAAAAATAACAAAACAGAAACCAAGTTAAATGATGACTATGCTAGTATGTCTCAGTACTTGCTATCTTGATGTACCTCATAACATGTGTTTTAATCCCTCAGTGTTTTTAAAAAGAAACAAAGAAAAAGTATGAGAGACATTAGATGAAAGAAGTGGAATCTATGTAAATGTAATTTGAATACATAACTTGAATTACTAGAATATTTAAAAGATTGAGCAGATGCTACACGCTTAAAATAATTAAATTTATTTCATTAAAATAGTGTTCATAGGTATTGTTCAATGATCGAGTAGAAGAAAAATCAATCTTCCAGAATTCAAATCTGAAAAACCTGGAATAGGGTTAAGAAAATGAAAACTAGGATTAGGTAAATCCAGATTCTAGAAAGAGGAACACAGGAAAAGACTATATTGAAAAATGTAAATACAGTAAAGAATATGACCCACAGCTGCAGGAAAGTTCTTCTCACTTAAAAGTACTCAGTAGTAAGTGATAAGTGAAATGAAAATTGATTCACATAAAAAATGTCAAGGTGAACAGTTTTAAAACCAAGAATGAATTTAATGGTGAACAACATAAAAAAGAAAAAGGCACCTACAAAAATATACCCTATTGGCACTGCACTTCTCAGAAGCCATGTCATTTACTGGGAAGCAATGGAAACCACCTGGAAAGATTCCTGGGAGCATTTTCGAATTGGGTATACTCACCATCAATTAACAGTGAATGCAATGTTTCCAAATATGACAATATTAGAAAATGCAACTTCTAATAAAACTTCCCTTGGGAAATTGCTTGAAGATGCATAACACTAACATAAAATAGTCATAACTAAGGAATATAATACAGAGAGAAGAAAAAGAAGCCAAAATACTGCAGGAGACTAAATGAGTATTGAATTTGGAGAAAGGAGAAAGGACTTGAAAGATAGGCCACTAAAAAAAAAAGTCATAGGAGAGATGATGGAATAGATTAGATTTCTTAAATGAATGGAGTGATTAATAATGAATAAAATAAATTATAGGCATAAAATGCAAGTTTTAAAACATTAATGAATAAGAAAAAGGATCACAAATTTTAAGATAAAACAGAAAAGTTTTGAAGGCCTTTTCTAAGATAGAAAATTATATGTGCATTTGGAACAGCACCAAAGAGAAAACCAGATGGACTTGCAGAAAGAACATGTGAGTAACCAGATGACACCTGTGATGTGGGGACGACGCAGGCTTCTCCCACGGAGAACAAAGAATGGCAGGCAGACTCACCAATAATTTTCTAGCCTAAAATAACTTCAATGTATAAAAAACCAAACTTTTGTTTGGCTTGATTTGGATTAAACATGGTGACATTCAAGAAACAGTAAGTGATTTTTAAATTTTCTGTTAAAAGGCCTACATATTACTCATCATAACTCACAGCAGCATTCCACTATAACTCTGCAATGACAATTTACACGACTGTCAACACTGTGAATAATGTTTCCTGGAGGTTTGGGGGGGGCGGCAGAGGATTAATATAGAATAGAGGATATAATGGCTTCATGATGATGGAACAGGATGTAAATGCATTCAGCCTTGACAATGCAGAAACTAAAATACAAAGGATGAAACCTGGGAGTCAATGATGAGAACAGAGATGAGAACTAAATTAGAGTAAAGATGAGTTATAAACAACCAATTCTCATTCATAGTGGGGAGTATGTACATAAATTAATGACTTTATAAATCAATACACCAACAGATAAGCCTATTCTGATAATACAAATACAAGGCCAAAAAAGTTGTACTGTCTGGCATAGTAATTTAATTGATATCTAAACCATGAATAAACATTAGTTTGACAAAAATTTAAAAAATAATTTAACAGATATATTGCATGTAATATAAAATGGTTAGGAACTTGGTTGTGTTTGATGTTCATATATTTTGACCTTAACATTGCCCTATTTTACAACAATTATAAAATATAATTGACTGCAAAATGCATGTCAATTTCAGAAATATTTGAATTGGAGATAAAAATAAATGCTGTAGAGCCAACATAATAGAAAAGACCAGATATAACTCATACAGAAGTCCTCTCTGATGCCCAAGAAAATGTAGCAGAAACTACCTCAGGGGTGAAAATGATCCTGGAAAGTAGTTTATTTCCAAGAGTTTCCATCAGTATGTTTATCAGACTGCAGAGGATGATGCGCCATCAACATTTGGTTTCAACCCTGGACAGTGACGTATATGCACACAAATATGGCTAATACAAAAACCTCATGCTCCAAAGTATTGCTGCAAGAAATCCATATATACCGAATCTAAATTTACAAATAGGCAATAAAACAAAGGAGTGTAATTATCTGCATACAAATGAGAAAAACTAGCTACCTCTGAGAGTCCCACAGAAAACTCTGTGGATGACCACTGTGCGATGTAAATCCCAGTCATTAAGATGATTTTTTTCTTACTGAATTAACATTAATTTTTTTCATCAGTAAAAAATTAAGATGCAAATAGTCTCCTATGTGTACTCATGAAGTCTCAAGAACATGGCCTACCAAATGAGAAGTAACAATGACAACACCAGCTGGCAAAGCAATGGAATGGAATAATCTCATTAGGCTCTACCCTTAGATGAGTAACTACAAGCAATTAACAACTGTTAGGAGAAAAACCAGTATTCACAGGCCCTATACAGGTTGTGTAATCCCAAGTGTTTAGCCCTAAACATGTATGATTGTATTTTTGTGTGTGTATGTGTGCTTACCAATAATAATTAAAGAAAATGTCATGAATTTAAGAGGAAGTAGGGAGGACATGGAAGGATTTGGGGACAAAAAATGTATGAAATGTAAAAAAAATCAATAAATCAAACAAATGCTTAAAAAGCTTATTTCATGAAACTATTTTCTCCGCTGAATTTTCCTCAATAAAACCAAACTTCACAATGTTATCCATGTATATCTTGCAAATATGTGATCCTTCTTTATGTCTTAAAGAAAATACCATTAGTTACATTTTTTTCATATACCAATGCATGGTATATTAATCTGGGATGATTTGTGGACTATTATTCCAATGATGAAATTTTCAGGCATTTCTATAATATTCTAATAAATATTTGAAAAATGCCTTTTTTGTTTTGATATTTCAGAAAATGGTTTCAAATTGTCTTCCAAGGAGAGAAAGATTTCGATAACACTGATTTTCCCATGGGCTTGTCTGATAGTAAAGAGTTGGACTTTTGAGATCCTGTTGTTTACATTACAGTGAAGAATGAACTGTTCTCTACTTGTTTGGTGTACTTTATGTACACTTTTGGTGTGGGAAGTCCTTCTGGATATCTGTTACTTTTATTGGTTAATGAATAAAGCTGCTTTGGCCTACAGCTGGGCAGAGCAGAGTAAGGCATGTATTCCAAGCAGATAGAGGAGGAAAGAAGGTGGAGGTAGGAAGATGTCATGTGGCCCTCAAGGGAGACAGACACTGGAACCTTACTAGTAAACCACGAGCCTCATGGTAAAATATAATAGAAATGGCTTAATTTAAGACATAAGAGTTACTTAAAAAGAAGCCCGAGCTAATAGGTCAAGCAGTGTTTTAATTAATGCTATTAAGGGTATAGGCAGCCCGGAAATGAACAAGCAGTCTCAGTCAACACGCTTTGAAAGTCTATAGAGTACATTAGGCATGTATGACAACTTAATAGTTGACAATAAGACAATATTTATTGTGTTATTTATTTCTCCAAATACTTGAGATATTAATTGAATCTAAAAGGACTAGAGGTTTTGTTTTGGGTGTTCAGTGGTGGTTTGGCTCATGACTTCAGAGCTTTCAACCCATAGTCAGGTGGTTCTATTGTTTTGTGTGGGTAACTCCCTGAATCTCTAAAACCAATACCCTTTTAATGAAGGATATGGAAACAGAACTCTGACTTCCTTCCGTTGGACTCATTCTCATCGTCTATATTGCCATAGGCTGGTGATAAAGCCTTTAGAACATGGGTCTTTCAGGGATATTTATGATCTAAATTATTAACCCATATTATCACAATCAAGAGACCGATTGCTTGAGTCTCAGAGTTTCTTTTTATACCTTCTTCATCCTACCCATTTGCATCATCTCAAGGTTATTGACCATTATCCTATATTCTCAATGCTTATTCCTTTTCATATTTTTAAAGATCTATGTGTTTGTGTTTTGTGTATATGATTTTGGGCAGTGTGCTGGCAGACTCCAGAAGATGGTATGAGATTACCTGGAGTTGAATTATGTAGGTTCTGTGATCCAAACTCCAGTCCTCTACATGAATAGAGACATTCAACAGAGTTATTAACTGCTGAGTACATTCTCCAATTCCTGCTCTTTATCTTTAATGCCTTTGCCTATTTTAATTTTGTGTGAGTAAAATAATATTAAAGAAACATAAAAGAAAAGTATTATCCTATCAGAAATACACCTGTAGCCATTCATATTGGTTAACAGCAAATTTTTCTATTTTTCTTTTCAGAATTTGAAAACAAGCCAGAAGATTCCTATTTTCTTTTAACTTCAAACAGCCTATTTGAGAGTCTAATTAAACAACAATAAGGAACATAAAATCCATTGCTGTAATATAGGGTTGTTTACCAAGGGTGTCAAGAAGAAATTACAATAGGACAAAATGGATCACATTAGATGACAGCCTAAGTAAAAGAGTGAGAGTAATACACTCCATACTGCACTGAAGAAAGCTGAAAAAACTACCACCACACAGGGCCAAAGCAAAGTTCAGAAGCTGAGTTGCCTTGACTACCTGACAACTGTTGAGCTGTTAATGAATCTGTACACATGACTTTCTAGGTTGCTGATGTCATTGTTAGATGGGTTTACTATTAGAAACGACGATGACTCTGTGAAGAATTTGGAAGAAGAGCAGATTTATTGTTTTACAAGGACAGAAAAAATACCATCAGAGTAAGAGCAAAAGGTTTGCCTGCATGTGTGTTTTTATAAATCTGGGCAAGAATCTTTTAGGTAGTTCTAAGGTTCCATTGCAAAACTGAAAAATAAAATTTACGAACTTGAATGGCTTTGCTACAAATTGTTTGTTTTTTGTCGTGAATCGATTTGCTTACAATCACTGCTGTGGCAGCATTCATCGAGGCTGCCACTTAATAGTTATACTCATGATGGCCTCATGTTATTGTCTACCTGGTGCCTCACTGCTGCCATCAGGTGAGAAGTTTGTGGTTTATGCAATAGCTTCCATCCCCCATAGCGTCATCATTCATAAAGTCTGACATTTGGATGGAGCCTACTTTAAAGAGAACAGAAGCAGAAGTTTCCAAGACAAAGTACTTCAAACACCAACTGGAAGGGAGCAAATTAGATTCCACCTCCTGATAGAATATTGTCATGCACTATGGGGAATAAGCTGTTGTCATGGATGTCAGAATTATTATATCACAAGCAGCAAAATTTGAATGTTTAACATTTTTATCAAATCATACCAACAGTTGAGCAGAGAAGATAAATGAGGTTATAACCTGGTATTGTTCCTTTGAAATCTTCTGTATTTTATAGACTTTTTAAGAAATTCAGAGCCAGTGAGATGACTTAGCCAATAAAGGTACATACCACCAAGCTTTATGACTGAGTTTGAATCCTGAGCACCCACCAGGTTGAGGGAGACAACTGATTCCAGAAGTTTCCTATGACCTCCACATGCACACTATAGTAAATCAAATGCTCACACATATAAAATTTTAAGTGGTGATTCGGTGACTAAGACCACTACTTCCCTTGCAAAGGAGCTGAGATGGGGTTCCAGCACTTACTAATAATATTCTGCCTCCACATCCTCAGTTCTGGGATTATAATTGCACTTTACTGTACCAGGTCTATGCAGCAACATTTGAATCCAAATGGTATTTCTCCCTAAAAAATATTTTATTTGTATTAAGTATGTCTGTATATGTGTGTGTGTGTGTGTATGTGCGTGTATACACATGCATGCAATGAAGTTCTTGCAGAAGTCAGAAGGAGATGTCAGATTCCAAAGAGCTAGAATTACAGATGACTAACAAACATTTAAGAAAATGCTCAACATCCTTAACCATCAGGGAAATGCAAATCAAAACTACTTTGAGATTCCGCCTGTCAGAATGGTTAAACTCTATAACCCAAGTAACAGTTCATAGCAGCAAGGATGTGGAGCAAAGGGAGCACTCCTTCAATACTGATGGTGGTATAAACAAGTACAGCCACTGTGGTAATCAATGTGGTTGTTCCTCATAGAGTTGGGAATTAATGTACCTCAAGACTCAGCTCTACCACTCCTGGGCATCTATTCAAAGGACATTCCGTCCTACTACAAGGACACTTGTTTAGCTATGTTCATTGTGGTTTTATTTGTAACAGGCAGAAACTGGAAACAACCTAGATGTCCCTCAACAGAAGAATGGACAAAGAAAATATGGTACATTTACACAATTGAGTATTAACTCGTGTGTTAAAAGAAATTATATTCCGGGGCTAGAGAGATGGCTTAGTGGTCAAGAACATTGCCTGCTCTTCCAAAGGTCCTGAGTTCAATTCCCAGCA
>LOEQ01014308.1:0-18426 GCA_001685075.1 Bramus lutescens | reverse complement strand
CCCACCTAAGGGCTGGCCTATCAAAAGGCCAAGGCAGTTTCTTTATTAACCGATTAAAGTAACACATAGACAGATGACCCTCCTACATCCGATATTAAACCCACCTTATTCAGGATTCCAGTGTATACTGAAGAACAGCAACTTTCCAGGATTCTTCTAAGATCTCAGGGCCAGCCTGAAATTAGATGTACTTATAATCCAGCTCTTTCACATCTGTGTACATATGTAAAAGAAATGAAACCTGCATTGCAGAGAGGTACTGCAATGTTTTGGTTATATTCACAAATCTGAGATTTGGATTCAGACTAGATGCCATCAGTACATAAACAGATAAGGAGAATGTGTTGTGTATATGCAATGAAATATTCACTCATAAAGAATGAAACTGTCATTTATAGCAAAATGTGTAGAATTGGAAGATGTTGTATTAAGTGAGTGTCGAGTACTACATATCTAATAGAAAATCTAAAATATGTTGAACCGGAAGCACAGTAGTRATTACTAGGGAGGATGTAGCCTGGTATGGAATGGAGTGAGAAAGCACATGGGTTGGGCTGATCTGGTGCATTCCATCTGCATGCATTTTAAATATAACATATAAAAAGAGCCTTATTAATATTACAATTACTGCATGTTAATAGTAAATTTAATAAATAGACCATACAATTAGGCATATGGAAGGATCCTTGAATCATGAAAACTTATATTCAGTCCAGTTCCTGGGATCCTGAACATTTCCATCAAGTGTTGGTGCTAATTCCTGACTAGTAAATGGGAAAAAACATCAGGTTCTTATGCTTGTCTAAATTTTTGGTACTTACATGAAATAACCAATGTAAGAGTAGTTTGAGACCTATGAAGTAGTATATGAAATCATTACCATGAGATAATTTAATTGCTCTTTGGTTTTGTTTAATGCTACATATAATCACAGCATATGGATGTCTGTCTTACTGTGTAGCCCTGGATGACCTGGGACTCACTATATAAACTATGTTTACCTTATTCTCACAGAGATCTGTCTGTCTCTGCCTCTCAAGTGCTGGGATTAAAGGGAAGTGCCATCACACCTAACTTAATGCTATAATTAAACTTTCTATTTGTAGGTAATAAATCTTAGCATTTGAGTTTGATATACATTTTAAATAATTATTCTAATGAATAATACTATGCTGTAGTGAATACAATATTCCAACAGTGAGCAAAATATAAACCTAGAATTTTTTATTTGTTTATTTATTATGTATACAATATTCTGTCTGTGTGTGTGGCTGCAGGCCAGAAGAGGGCATCAGACCTCATTACAAATGGCTGTGAGCCACCATGTGGTTGCTGGGAATTGAATTCAGGACCTTTGTAAGAGTAGGCAATGCTCTTAACCTCTGAGCCATCTCTCCAGCCCCTAAACCCAGAATTTTTAAGAACACTATTTTTGTTTACCTGGATCATTACACTGTACAGCTGAACTTGGAGGGAACTATGGCACTGACAGCTCTTCAAAGACCAGTCAGCATACGAGTATTTATATTGAAATTCTAATTCCATTGGTCACTGACCTGATCTGCATGTTCCAAATCTTAGTCTGATTGACCTATGAGAAAAACATACTTTTTTCCTTTTGGATAGTAAAGTTTCACCTGCTATTAATCATTGCAACTGCATTTAAAATGTAGAAAAATAGGATTTATCTGTTTCTTCTTCTGCCATTTTCCTATCTAATCTTTTTTTATTTATGAGATGCAAAGAATTTTGTTTTAGAAAAAAATAAAACTACAGGAAGATGGGCCATCCACTGGGGTGTTCAAAATGCATAGCAACCTGCCTTGTAATATCATCTAGCTTATGCCACGTTCTTGGGTAAATTATCTACAGTTTAGTTAAGGAAGATCTCAGTGAGAACAATTTTCCATCTGGAGTTGGACAGGTTGTACATCAGTGCTCCTCAACCTTCTTAATGTTGTGACGCAATACAGTTTCTCATGTTGTGGTGGTCCCTAACCATAAAATTATTTTCATGGCTACTTTATAACCATGACTTTGATACTGTTGTGAATCATAATGCAAATATCTGATATGCAAGATATCTGACACGTGACCTCCAAAGGGGTCATGACCCACAGGTTGAGAACCACTGTTGTAGCTGAACTGCTTGTGAAAGAGCAAGCCACCATTTTTACATCTATGTCCTCATCTCTTTCTCTGTCTTCCTTTAAGTGCTCCTGATGGAGAATGATAACATTCTTCGTCACATCTTCTTTGTGAGAAGAATGATGCCGAGTACTTTAAAGGCACTGAAATTTGCCATTTCCTGATGAATATTGAGTCTGCCTTTGTATCTTGTACATGTTTGCATGTGTGTATATGTGATTGTAAGTGTGCCTGCAAGTGGAGGCCAGAGGTCAGCATTGGCAGTCTTACTCAGTCACTCCCGACTTTAATTTTTGAATTAGGATCCTTCACTGACCCTAGAGCATGCTGATTTGACTAGACTAGCAGCTTAGCAAGCCCCAAAGATCCTCTTTTCCCTGACTCCCCAAAACTGTGATTACAGGTGAGCAGAAACTTGGCATTTACTTAGATATCTAGACTCAGGTACTTGGGCCTGAATATTAAGTACTTTCTTAGTTTAAATTTTGAGTTTAAAATTCTTCAAGACAATATAAAATGTCATACATTATTTCATTATTATTTTAAAGTTAATGGCTTTTAACTGAACTTATCATAAAGGAAACAACTCTGTCCAAAGTCTGATCATAATTTCAGTGTTTCCACTTTTCATTTCGTCACTGGTCTGCTTCTTTCCTAGTTACCATGGAATTCCATTCACGAAAGGTCATCTCTCAAAGAAAAGGTTCTAATAACTTGATATAAGTTTGAAAAAGTATCCCCTTTATTCTTTGGATTATGAAAATATTTAAATGGCTCAATTTTGTCTTACTTGTTCTTAACATTGTATATTAAGTAATTTTTATAATTTCACAATTAAATGCCACCAAATGCATAGTTTGGGGTTAGATGTCTTATTGTGAATAAGTTTACATCTCCCTGTAACTATTCCAGATATTTATGAAACATTTCTGATAATGTATAATGACTATCTTTATATGAAAAGTCATTCTTTATTATTATTGAGTTATTTAAAAAGTATTTAACCACTTTCAAAAATTATCTGTTTTTATTTGGGAACAGTAAGAGAGATGCAGTTGTATAACTTAACAATTACAGATGAACATGAGCTTCCCCACATCAAAATTGCATATAAATATTTTTTGTTTTATCAGGTATTCATTCATATCTTACTTAATGTTTGCTTTGATTTTAGTCTGTGATTATTTCTAAGTAAGACTATCTTTTAGAATCTATAACTGTTTGTATTGCCTCCATCATGAACTATTTCCATGGATAAGAGCATTAGGAGACATTTATACGCATTTATATAAGTTCTTGACTTTTAGAGGTCAGATGCTTTATTTTTCTTCAGTATTTTCATAAATATGAATTAATATATAGGCAAAGTTATTTATTATTTTTTTATTCTTAAAAACGGAAAACTTTATTCATTATGTTTTACTCAATCCACCATTCTCCTCTTTTTAATTTTCTTATTGAGAAATAATTTTACACCTTAATATGAAATTTCTAGCTGATCTTGGTGCAAAGGAATAAGTTTATGCAAGATAAAACCAAAATCCTATTCAAACAGCCAGATTCAGAACTGGTTGTTAGGATGGCTTTCAAGAGATATCTGGCAATTTTGAAAATAGAATAAACTGTCTTATGGCCACTGTGGGTTCTTTGAAGCACGAAGTTTTTGGTATACACATCTACTTTCTTCCTGGTTGGAACTGTTGGAACTGATTGGGTTATCTTGAGAAAGGTCAGCTGCTAAAGAGCCTCCTCTTCAGCCTAACATGACACGTTAATGATTTGTGGTCAATGAATGAAGAGAAATCAAGAAACTCAGGACTAGGGATGTGTGGGGACACAGACAATGCTGTTTGCCTTCAGACTCTATCTCACAGTTCTTGCAGAAATTCTCCAGTTCTCAGCTGAAACAACAACAAAATTTTATAGAAACTAGGTTTAATCCATTCTGGATTAGTATTTAACAGAATATGCAAATATCTTAAAAACAGGGACTGGCAACATATCTATTCCAAGTCTTATATATCTTACAGTTATTCCAAATACCTTCTAGATGTTGGGTCAACTGAAACTAGTACGAAAGGGAATAGAAGGTGATTATTTAATGGGATATGGGACTTTATTCTGTTTACAGCCCCAATGAGAAGATTTATTCTTTTCTATTTGGTTTATTTCTATATTTTTGTGAGGAGAGACTATTCGTTCTTTTCCCAGTTGCCCAGACTCAAATAACCACACAGAAACTATAAACTATGTTAATTACAACAATGTTTGACCTATAGCTTAGTCTTGTTCATAACTAGCTCTTATATCTTAAATTAACAAATTTATATTAATCCATGTATCAACATGAGGCTGTGGCTTATGGGAAAGGATCCTGCATTCTTCTGATTCAGTAACTATATGATGTCTCTCTGACTCTGCCTTCTTTCTCCCTGCATAAAGTTTAGTTTTGCTGCCCAGCTCTACTCTGCCCTGCCATAGGCCAAAGCATCTTATTTACAAAACAATGATAATAAAACACATTTTCCAGTACACAGAGGGGAATCCCACTTCAATTTTTGTCATTGTTTTGGTTTCCTATTGCTGTAAAAATGATCACAAATTGGCTTCAGGTAAAGCAAATCTATATTTCTGTAGTTATGGATATCAGAAGCCCAATGTGATTCTTTGGGATGAAATTTATGTGTTGGAAGAACTGGTTATTTCTTCAAGCTCCAGAAGAACACTACACCCTACACCCACCACCATTTCAAAATAAAATTTTATATATTTATATAATGGAGTACTACTAAGAGGTTAAGAAACAATGAAATATTGTAATTTGCATGCAAATGGATAGAAATAGAAAATATCATCTTGAATGAGGTAACCAAGACAAAGAAAAATGAACATGGTATGTACTCATTCATAAGTAGATACTATCTGTAAAGCAAAGGATAATGAGCCTATATTCCATGACCCTAGAGAAGCTAATAACAAGGTGAACCCTAAGAGAAACATATATAGATGTCTCTGGAAAGGGGAAATAGACAAGATCACCTGACAAAACTGGGAGCATGGGGTGGGGAAAGAAGGGAGGGTAAAAAGAGAAAAGGGAGAAAGAGGGGAAGGGACGTGAAAAACTTGAAGGAAAAGGATAGTAAAGATAAAGGACTGAGATGAGAACAAGGAAAGAAATACCTTGATTGAGGGAGCCAGTATGACCTAGCAATAAACCTGGCGCTAGAGAAAATCCTAGGAATCCACAAGGATGACCCCAGCTAAGACTCTAATGTAGTGAAAGGGGAGTGGGCCTGTTTTTCATCTGGCCCAGTTCCCACATGGCTAGCTTATACCTTGAAATAACAACACACAAATTGTATTCATTTNGCTTTCTTTCTCCCAGCATTCTGTTCTGCCTACTCCACCCACCTAAGGGCTGGCATATCAAAAGGACAGGGCAGTTTTTTTAATTAGCCAATGAAAGTAACACATAGACAGATGACCCTCCTACATCACTCTAAGCAATAGAGGAGAGGGTGCCCAAACTGGCCTTGCCCTGTAGTTACATTGATGATTATCTTAAATGTCACCATAGAACCTTCATCCAGCAACTGATTGATACAGAGACAGGGACCCACAATGGAGCACTGGGCTGAGCTCTCAAAGTCCAGTTGAAGAGTAAGAGGAGTGAGACTATGAGCAAAGAGGTCAAGACCACGATGGAGACACCCACTTAAACAGTTTACCTGAGCTTGGGAAGGAAGCAGCATAGGACCAAACTAGACTCTATGAATGTGGGTGACGATTGTACGACTAGGGCAGATGTTGGGGCCACTGGCAGTGGCACCAGGATTTTTCCCTACTGCTTGTACTGGCTTTTTGGGTGCTCATTCTCTTTGGATGGATACCTTGATTAGCCTAAATATAGCAGGGAGGGCCTTGAACCTTCCCCAAAGCAATGTGTTTTACTCTCTCTGAGGAGTGGATGATAGTGAGGTGTGGGAGGTATGGTGGAGGGAATGGGAAGAGGGGAGGGAGTGGAAACTGGAATTGGCATGTAAAATAAAAAAGATAGTTTGTTTTCTTTTTTAAAGAAAAGAAAAAAGAAGAAAACATATTCTGTTAATAAAGGAGGTTCTGTTTGTGTGTTGCTTTCATTGGTTGAATAAAGAGACTACCTTGGCCTTTTGATAGGGCAGCTTTTAGGTGGGCAGAGTAGACAGAACAGAATGCTGGGAAGAAGGGAAATGTGGCAGATGCCATGATTCTCCTGCCCGAGATGGATGCTGGTTAGACTCATACCAGTAAGCCACAGTCAAGTGGTAATACACATTAATAGAAATGGGTTAATCAAGATGTGAGAGTTAGCCAATAAGAGGCTAGAAATAATAGGCCAAGCAGTGTTTAAATGAATACAGTTTCTGTGTAATTATTTTGGGGTTAAGNTAGAAATGGGTTAATCAAGATGTGAGAGTTAGCCAATAAGAGGCTAGAAATAATAGGCCAAGCAGTGTTTAAATGAATACAGTTTCTGTGTAATTATTTTGGGGTTAAGCTAGCAGGGCAGCTGGAAGTTGGTGTGGTTATTTCTGGGGTTAAGCTAGTTGGGTGGCAGGACACAGCCTGCCCTTCTTACTACTAAAATAACAAACAAACAAATACAAAATTAAGATTAAATGACCTGTCTAATATTTCATGCCTTTATTGTTTCTTTTACCAAGTTAGGAGCCCTCAAATGGGTTTATGAATATTTATAATTTTTATATCTTATTAGCTTATCCCTTACTAATATGTAGTGGCTAGCCTTAACCCTTCTAACAAGTTTTGGTTTAATTTACTTTATCAGACATAAAAATAGCTATAACAGTATTTTGTAGCTTCAGTTTGCTTCATAGATAGGTTTGCATCCAATGATTCTCAGTTATTTTGAGGCAAACTTAGAGTAACAGTGCATTAAATTAATCTTTAAAGTCAGGAGGCTATGCAGTGATATACTTCAAGCAGTGTGTAGCCAAATTAACAAAAGTGAAAAGACACAAATTAATAAGATGATAGATAAAAATGGAACCTTTTTAACAGACACTATGAAATTTGGTTAATGATAGGGCATACTTTGAAAACCTATATGCCAATAAATCAGACACTTTTAAAAGAAATGGTTAAATATCTAGATATCTTTACACATGTGACCATCTAAAATTAAATTCATATGAAGTGACCAATATAAGTAGGATTATAAAAAGCAAGGAGATTGAAGCTGTAGTAAAATGTTTCTCAAATAAAATCATACCCAAGCCCAGGTGGATTCACAGGTAAATTCTACGAGGCATGTAGAGCAGAAGTACTTACTTCTCTCATACTGTTCCATAAATTCAAAGGAATGCTGCCAAACATCTGATGAGGCCAGTAGTACTCCGATTCCCAAATTCAGTAAACCACAACAAAAGACTATTATAGGCTAAACTTTTCCAATCCCTAACAAAATACTTTCAAACTCTTCTGAGCCGATTCAAGAGATCATCCACTATGATCACATTGGCTTCATTCTAGAGTTTCCAGGGTGGTTCAATATAAACAATTCAGTAAATTTAATACATCACATAAATTGTGTTAGGTAGAAATCCTATGATCAACCCAATGAATTGAGAAAAGTCTTTTGACATAGTCCAATATCTTTCATAATATAAACACTGAAACAATTGTAAATCAAAGGAAGATATCTCAGCATAAGAAAGACAATGTACAGCCAACCCATAGTCAACAATATATTAAAAATAAATCTTTCCAAAACATTTTTTACTAAAATCAGCAATGAGACAAGGGTTTGAACTTTATTAAATACAGTGCCTGAAGTCTTAGCTACACAAGTGAAACAAGAAGAAATCAAAGGGGTTTCACTTATTAAAAGGTCCTAATTTCCCAATGGAGTGACACTACATGTCCATGACCCTCAGACATCACCAGATGTCCTAGAACTGATAACACTTTCATCAAACTGTGAGGACATGAAATGAGCAAATAATAGTGCATGGAACTTATTTATATAAATAATTAATTTGACTAGAAGGAAGCCAGGGGAACAATTACACATACATACATACACATGCACATACATACACACACAGAGACAGAGAGACAGAGAGAGAGAGAAAGAGACAGAGACAGAGAGACAGAATGAGAAAGAGAATAAGTCTACCAGAGAAGTGAAAAATCTGTACAATGCAAATTTTAAAATACTGAATGAAGAAATTAAAGATGTTACTAAAGACAGAAATTCTGTTCATTGTTTGCCAGAATTAATATTGTCAAAAGTGATTTTTAGAATGATCACAATTTTGTTCAAAAGTTCCATGTCATTCATTCATTCTTTTCTTTTTAAAGCAGGGTCTCTCTGTGTATCCCTGACTGGCCTAGAAGTAAATATCTATGTAGATTATAGTAGGCTTCAAATTCACAGATATCCACCTGCCTCTGTCTCCTAAGCACTGGGGTTAAAAGCATATGCCTTCGTATCCAGCTTCCAATGACATTCTTCACAGAAAAAGAAAAAAATTAAAACTAAATAAAACTGACAACCCGATTCTAAAGCACACATGGAAACACTAGGACCTTGATTGGAATCTCAAACAACATAACAGTGTGACAGGCAACATAATACTTGATTTCCAGCTACACTATGAGCCTTAGAACACAAGCATCATAGTACTAGGCAAGCACATACTTATCACCAAATAACACAGAAGGCCCAGAATAAATCTACCCATGGATTCTAATTAGTTCTGCTCACTTGTACATGGGCATGGGTGTGTACTAGACAAAAAATTGGCTTCATTCAAACAAGGGCAGTACTCACAGCATCTTTTACTGTTGGTTGCTGTGTGGATTTGTTCATTACCTCTGAGTTCTCTTACAGTTCCCTGCAAACTTTAGGTATTGATAGATGTGTAAACACACTCTCTTCAACAGAATAAGCGATTATGCCCATTTACCATCCATCTTCAGATTCCTTTGTGTCAGTTTGTGTTGCTTAGCTTTCCCATTGAACTTTTCAGGTCCTGTTAAAGTCTTTAACACATGGGTATTCATGTTTCTCTCTGTGTGTTGTTAATCTGATACATGTTAAGAAGAGAAGAAAGATATAATATAGGATTCTTGCTATAGGTGTCAACACTGTCACAGTAGGAAGGAGCGATCAGCTTGTGTGTTCTTGGTTTTCTTTGTTACAAGCCACATAGCTCTAAGTTCACGGGTTAACTACTGTATTTTTTATCATGTGTTTTGATCTGTGTGTTCTTTTAAAATCAGCTCTAGTTTCCAATGAGCATGGAGTACTTAAAATATATTCAGGGAAGAACACATAAAAAACATATTTCAACTCAGAATAATTTCAGTTAAAAAGACCTGGAGAAAGGGGAATCCTTATGCCCTATTTGTGGGAATGCAAATTAGTATGATGACTGTGGAAAACAGTAGAGAGGTTCCTCAAAAAAACAGCAACAACAAAACCAGTAAAACTGCTCTACAAATTAGCAATCTCACAAAGAAATACACAAATTCTCATGTTTGTTTTAGCAGCTTAGCAGTCAAGATATGGAATCAGTGGAAGGGCTCACTAATGGATGAATAAAGAAAATATAGTAAATATTGTGCTTCTACATGTGGTCATTAAAAGAATAGCCATAATATTTGTAGTAATATACATAGACTTGATGATCATAATACAATCAAACAAGACCCAAATTTAAAGCCACATATCACATATTTTACTGACATGTGTAACCTAAGAATGCTGACCTGGTAGAAGCAGAAAGCAGAACAGTGATGATCATAGGCTCATGGAGAGGGAGGGATGCATGCTGGGATCATGGTTGCAAAGCCACAACTCTTCTTGCATTGCACAGAAGGATGATTCTAATTAATATCACAGTGCAATATAATTTAAAATAGATAAAAAGGGATTTTGAATATTATCATCTCAAATAAATGATAAATGTTGGAGGCTAGTGAAAACTCTAAATATCCTCACTTGGTCAATATGCTATGTACAGTTTTACCAAAACCTGGACTCTGTAGCCCATAGAGAGCAACAATTATTATCACTCAATAATAAAAAGAAGGTTTGGCAATGTTCAAAGAACAAAGAGAACAGATTCTATTTTTGTGTAAAAATTTGCTGTGAATCCTGCAATGCTCTGAGATCTTTAGGTTTGGAGGCAATGTGGGGAAATGTCACCACATGATTCCTGGGGAATTCAGGACACTGGCATTCACCAACAAAACTCAGCTTCAAAACCCAAGGCTCTGGCCAGACCAAGGGAATAATGGGAGTGAGTCACAAGGGCTAAGATAGGAATGCACCTATTCTTTTAATGACCACACAAATACAAAGAATTAGACACAGGAGCATTATTGGCAGAGGTGATTGCTTTCTTCTGTGCTCTACCAAGCTATTACTTGAGATGCTGGCCATTCAAGAGCAATGCCAGCTGGCAAACTTATGATATCACTATCATAAATACATAGTTAGTCTGACCTATAAGTACCCATCCCTACTTTACTAAGCATAGCATTATGTAGGAATAGTATGGTGAAGACAAATGCTCTTGCTCAAGCTGACACCACCGGCCCTCTCTCCTTATATGTTCCTTGTGGACCCTCCATGTAAGCAAGTTTCAATGAGCTGTGCATCTTCCAAGTGGTGACCAGTATTGCATTTTAGCACTGGCTACTTCCTCACTCTGCTGCCCCTGTAAAACAGGACTGTGTATCTTATGTACACACCGATTTATTTGCGTCATTGATAGAGTTTATTTCCTTAAAATACCTTGATTTTTATCTTTTCAGTTTCAACTTACCAGAGTAGTTATAGACAATCAAAATCAATTAGTCAAATCGTCCATGGGACTTTAATAAAGGCTCAGATGATTATATAGGGATTATCTTATTATGCATGTATTTTAAAACCTGAAGAAAAAGAGATTTGGTACGTTTACCCCATCTCTGCCAAAAAGTAAAATGAAATGTTATGAACAATTTTGCACCAAAATTCTCTGGTTCCTTTTATTACCTTAATTAAACAGGTAATTTTTCCAACAATTTCTACTCTCACCAAGCCAGACTTCTTACATTCAAGGTGACTCCATTTTGCAAGTCTATGTGAGATATATGGACCTCATTTCACTCTAAAGGTTCTGTGTTCTTATGTTTCCTGTTGCCTGCTCATACAAGTTAAGAATTTTCCCTTGATTCTGCTTCCAGGTTAAAGTTAGCATAGAAGTAATAGGCTAGAGGAATGTGACTGGCTTCATTTATGCTCTAAGCTGTATATATGAGGCTGTGCACATTCTTTGCCAATACTCCTGCTTAATGTACCTCCTCACCGGAACCTAACTGCAAAGAGTTTATTTTTCTTCTTCACAGTTCCCCTTCCTGAATGGAATATAAATTTCTGACTCAGAAACTAGTTCTTGAAACACTTCTAAAATTTTATTTTGAATACCCATTAGTATGCAAACTCATTAAAACTTGGGAAAGTTATTAGAAGAAAGCAGTATAAACTCATTTATAATGATTCCCTTGCTTGAGGAAACCATTAACTTTGGAAACTATGCTATTAGTATGACTAAACTTCTCCTTAAAATAGCCAATATTTAGGTATAATTAGGGACTATGTAAAAGGCACTAGGTCTATGGGCAGAGGACACAAGAGGTAGCTGAATATATTTATAATTAGATCACAGAAATAACAAAGGGGCTAAAATTTAATTCACTTGAGGATTTCTCAATACACTGAAAATATTTGAATCAATCCTGCAAATATAGACAGTCTCATCTGCCTTATCTCATTCTCAGTAGCTTTCTTCATTGTGCCACAATTTGTACTTTCTTGCTCCCACATAGACTCTTTGCCTTCCTCAAATACCTTTCCTATCAGCTACCCTCAGAATCATGGGATATTGCTGGTATAATGTCATGATGTGAATTTCCTGTGTATGAACACCTTTCTAATGTACAGTATCAGAGGTGATTTGACTTGCCACACTCCAAAGAGAGAAAAAAATTTCACACAACTGAGGAAGAGATAGCTCTACAGACAGTGTTATGAAGGGCTGGATATATTTGTTAGGGACGCTGTTTAACCACGAGTTTTTAAAGTATTTTGCCCCAGGAGTAAACTGGACTTAGCAGAAAGACCCAGAAGCAGAAGAGGGAGATAAATTATGCTGACTATGATAACTGTGCTGAGCATAGCAGGCAGTTATATCATGGTGGCATTTGTGTATCTAACTATCTCAGCACAGAGTATGTATGTAAAACAGACCACGAAAGAAACACACGGGTTTGTGGTGGGCATTGACCACAAGGAACTTGCGTTGTTGACTGAGTGCGTATTGAGAATGGAAGCCATGATGACAGTATTGGTGTGAAGGCCCATTGCATAACTGTTACTAGACTTCATCAACATGACACAGACGACACCAAACTTTGAGCTTTAAGTAAGAATGCTTTGCCTAATATTTTACTTTATAAGCTTATCACCCTTTTGCCTTTTTTCCCAATACTTAGTTCAAAAAAAAAAGCATGTTTTCAGGTACACAAGTATTTTCTCCTCAATACCTTTATTTTATGAACTTCTTCTTTAGTAGAATTTGTGTAAATGTTTTAGATATCTGTATGAGAGTGTATGTACTCTTATGTGCACACACATGTGCAGGTCAGAAATAGCTGTCAGGCATTTTCTTCTATAGCTTTTTACACTGTTTTTTAAGACAGACTCTCTCAATGAACCTGAAGTTTTCTATTTTGACTAGACTGACTGGCCAGGAAGATGTGAGGATCCATCTTTGCATGCCTTTTACATTGATGCTAGAGCTTTGAATTCAGGTTCTTTTGTCTGCATTGCAAGTACTCCAAAGCCAGGGCTGTCTCACCAAACACTCAGATTTAGTTTTTATTTTTATTTACTTTTTTTTTTTTGCTAAAGACTAAGATACACGTGATTCCATTATTCTAGGACTTCATGAGATCATTAATATTAATGTAATGCTGACTTTCTGTAACTGACAAATCACTTCACATAACTTAAAAAATAGAAATTTTTTTTAGTTAACTTTTTTGAGTTTCCAGTTTAAGATCTATCAGTCCACTGCTGTGGAATTTAGTGGGCATGCTTTATGAAAATGATGGACAGCAGACAGCAAAGCAAACTGCTTGCCTTAAGGCCATGAAGGCAAAGGAAGAGAGAAAGGGGCTGAGTCTGGAACAACATGATCTTTTCAATAGCAGACCACCAATGGCTGAAAGGCATTCTGCAGGATGCACCTCCTGATAACATGAGCCTCACTACAGACTTACATTAAGGATGAAACCATTAGCACATAGACCTAGAGATGTATAAGATTCAGACAATAACCTCCAACCTCTACACCTTACCCCATTTGAAGTTTGTGAGGGACAATGATATACACAGTGAAGTCACCTATGATGAAAATGAGATGTAGCTGTTTTCAGAAATGTGTTCTTGGTGGTTTCATTTCTTTTTCAAATTATAGATTTATTTGAAACTAGATAATATACCATAAGCATTCCCATCTACTAGTAAAAACTTTTGCTGTTAGGTCCACATTTTAAAATGAGTAGGAAGATTTTTACAGTATGCAAAGTCTTCTGATAAACCCGTCACTCAGGGTCTTTTTAGGAGCAATTATTTTTTTCTTCTCCTGGAGTCTGCTTTCGTCTCTTTTTAAACTAAGCATTAGTGTTCCAATTCCATCATAATCCTGTGAGGATCTCTGTTGCACAGTACTTGGCAAATGATATGTGGCTCATGACTATATGCTGCATTGAAGATTGTACAGCCTAATATGCATAACTTGTGAGCATGGTTTTGGATTTAATGGCACTTCTTTCCACAAAAAATATACATAAATTTGATGCTTGCATTTTTAAAAAATTAAGTTAATAAAATGTGGAATTTTAATCCCTATAAGAAATAGTAGGTATTATCCGATATCCACCAGCTCTTATGGAAGACTAGAAAATTTCAAATGAACTAAATTAAATCTTAACAGAAGACTGAATGGGTGCTACATACAAGGTGCACATAGAAGCTGGCCCTAGTCAAAGAAGTCTTTCCTCAAGTATATGGGAGGAAAATAATACTTAATATTATGGGTTTAATATACAAAAGTGTTCATTGCTCAATGACCAGAAGTTAACTCTAAAAACACACAGAAAGAAGTACCAAGAAGAATAAATATTATTTCGAAAGCATAGATAATTAAAGTGTGTCAAAACCAAAAAGCATTTTAATTTTACTTGATGGACAATTAAGTTATCTCCTTCACCACTGCTTTGTAAGTCAAAACTGTTTGATATACAAGCAAATGAGCAGGATTACTAGAGAGGGAATGAGAAAGTCAAAGAGAAGATAATTGTATTGATTTATTTGACTTCAAAGTTTAACTTCCTAAAATAAAACAGCTGTAGAGAAGAGAAATAACTAAGTGTTGTGATCCTGGCTAAAATGAGGCCCAAGGAATGTAGAAAGAATGCCCCTAAAGGGTGGTCCTGAGACAACATAGTATAATTATAGTGTAGCAATGTGCTGCCTGTCTTTTTAGTCTAATTAGGCTCTTCGGCTTCTTTTGAGTTCATTTCTTCACTTTTGATAAAACAGCTATAGTGCCACTTATCTGGATTTATTTTATTAGTTTTATATTGTAGACTACTCAAAATTGGTGCACCAGAAATGGCAAGAAATACCTAAAAATATTACAAAACATACACAATATAGTTTTAGAAATGGTACTCTCTGGAAAGGTGATATATGATATGCAATTCTATGTAAGATAAGAACACAATTTTGATGTAATTTTAACAAGTACTTACCAACAGCCCCACCAAGAAAAATATTCCCATTACCCATACACTCCCATTTTTTTATTATACTCTTGGGATTTCCTCATATCCTGTCTTAGTAAAGTGCTGATTTATTTCTGATACTATTTAAAATTGTTTATAAATGGGATATTAGTATGTAGTCTTTTGCATGTGGCTTCTTTCACTAGATAATATTTTGATGTGCACTTTGTTGTGTTATTTGGTTTTAAGGCAGTCTTTGAGCATCAGCAAAGATGCATTTGGACTAACAGTTCTTCTGCTTTACCTTCCTTGGTGGTGGCATTGTAAGCATGTGCTATCATTTTTGTTAGTACTCCCATTATAAATATAACACTTCCCCCTTCAATATCATGCTTGTAAACATTTTAGTAGAAATAAAATGTTTAAAAACATGATATATATATATATATCCTTTTCTTTGGAAAAAAGTCAAAGAGTTAAATGTCTTGATAAAGTACTAAATGTTTCCCCCCTGCAGGACATGGTGAAACCATTTTTCTAGTGTTTTTACACCTGCCTTTGGTGTGTATGTTTTATTCTCATCCAACCAGCCCAGTGTGATCAATTTTCTTTCTCTTCACTGTTCTGATGAATGTGAAATAATACTCCCTTATGGTTCCACCTTTTTATCCCTGATGCCTATTGGTGCTGAATATATTTTTATATCCTCATCTGACATTCAGATTTCATTTATTCATCATCTTCTGTCAATTATCCATTCAAATGTTTTGTGCAGGTCTCATAGCATGTAACCTTGGATTGATGGCCGGATTTGACTGGGTTTGCAGCTTCATTTGCCCATTAGGTAGAGTTCTTTCTGTTCTTACATGGTGGTGATAAATTCCAACAAGAGTGGAATGGATCCAAGATAAATTTAAGGATTGTCATCTAATTAGGAATTTCTCACGTTTTTTCCTGCAACACTTTTACAAATGCTTCAAGTCTGCAGTCCACACAAAGGAGGCTGAGGAAAGAAGCTTACAAGTTCAAGGTTCACTTACAGAGTAACTGATAGAGTAAGCCCCAGCAATGAGTAAGATCTTGTCTTAAAATGAAAGGCAACAAGAAGGTTGGGATATAGCTTAGTGATGTAACACTCGTCTGCTATGTAGGATGCCCTAGGTTTAATCCCCAATCTACAAGAAAAATAAAATTTTTACTACTGATAATAATGATGCTGGAGAAATTTAAATTAATTGGTATTTGGGAAGGTTAGATACAGAATATTTTATATCTTATCTGAGTATTGAAACCACTATAAATGTAGTCAATTTATATTCCTGAGTTCTGCACTCATAGACACAGTTAACAATAGATTATAAATACTCATAAAAGACATGGCTACTACCACATGTACAAGAGTTTACACAAGCCTCTAAGAGACACAGTATAACAACTCTCTTGGTAAGGTTTGCATCATGTTGTGTAAAATAGGTCATCAGGTGACAGTGCGGAGTGTATGAGAGGATGTGGGCAGGTTACAGACCAACAGTACTGTGTAAAGGATAGGAGTATGTACAGATACTTTGGTATTTGCAGGGAATCCTTCACAAAATCCCTTCTAGACACAAAGGAGTGGCTATATAAAGTTTCCCTTGTTAATCTATTGCCTTTTGAAATCTTTGACCTTTCATAAAATGAGAGCTATTTGAGATAAAAGCACTACCATGTTCCATAGACAGAACAAATAAAATAGAACTAAGACTGAGAAAATGGGGAATGTCTTGTTTAAATCTCTGCCCTTTCTCTTGAGTATCAGCTGTGCAGGTAGTTCCCTTCTTTTTTTTTTGCATTTCCTCCCTTCACTGAATTGCTTTCCATGTAAAACATGTTAAAAAATCTATTGGAAAGACTGTAATTTATCTTTTGGCCTTTGAATTTTCTCACTTCTAGTTAACACAAATTTTTGTGGATTTGGTCCCTAGAGATTTTTTTCCTTCAGACAATGCCACTGCTGGTTTGTGATAAAGCTAACAAATGGCACCTGTGTGTAGTGATATATTGGACATACTATTTCTGTGTAGGCACTAAGGCAACTTTATGTATTTTCTGGGAATGTTAACATTAGCCCATGAGTGCCTTCGACACTATTTATGCTTACCCAGGTGTATCAATGTCATAAAAATTGTCAGGATAGATTCATGCATTGTTTTCAGTTTAAGTATTATAATATTTTTTGCAACAGAAGAAAAACATATTCTTTATAGAGAACAAATATCAGCTGCTTATTACCCAGATTGTTATTCAGGCCATGGCAGCCTCGATTTTGATGAAGGGTGAAGGTACACACACCTAACTGAAGAAGAACTATTTCTCATTATGGTACAGCTCTGCAGGACTGCTCTTTATGTGAACCCATGTCACATCCACTGGCTGTGGAGATGTGGTAGACTTATAAACTTTAATTGCATAGCAGTTAACTGGTCTGAAAACTACACAAATTAGCAACATATTATAGGAAATATAAACTCAACTAAATCAATACCTACATTGTCTTGTGTAACAAGATATAGCAAATTGTTGGCATGTGTTTATTTTATTTTTATATATACAGTATTTGCATATGGTCCATTTATTTGATTTTAGCTCTAAGAAATAACATGCTAGTTTAAGAGTATATTCTTCTCTGACAGCTGAATTTTATTTTATTTTTGTATTTATTTTTTTCTTTAGAAAATGACTTTTTTTAAAGAGACACATTTATTAGTGGGGTAGAATTGAGGACCCAGGTAGAAATCCATGATCCTAAAATTTCCTCCCCTTCTCCCTTCTATCTCCCCATCTTCCCTTAACCCCACCACACCAGCACCCCTGTGCTCCCAACTTTTGCCTGGAAATCTTGTCTACTTCCAATATACAGGAGGATGACTATATGTTTTTCTTTGGGTTCACCTTCTTATTTAGCTTCTCTAGGATCACGAATTATAGGCTCAATGTCCTTTTTATGGCTAGAATCCATTTATGAGTGAGTACATACCATATTCATCTTTTGGAGAATGGGTTACCTCACTCAGGATAGTATTTTCTATTTCCATTCATTTACATGCAAAATTCAAGATGTCATTGTTTTTTACCGCTGAGTAGTACTCTAATGTGCATATATTCCACACTTTCTTTATCAATTCTTTCATTGAGGGGCATCTAGGTTGTTTCTGGGTTCTGGCTATTACAAATAAAACAAAGTTGAACAAATGCTTTTGTAGTATGATTGGGCATCTCTTGGTTATAGTCCCAAGAGTGGTATTGCTGAATCCTGAGGTAGGCTGATCCCAAATTTCCTGAGAAACCACCACACTGATTTCCAAAGTGGTTGCACAAGTTTGCATTCCAAAAAACAACGAATGAGTGTTCCCCTTACTCCACATCCTCTCCAGCAAAGGCTAACATTGGTGT
>LOEQ01014306.1:0-18464 GCA_001685075.1 Bramus lutescens | reverse complement strand
TCCTAGAATCAAATAAAGGGATGTGGAAGGAAAATCATGTAAACCTTGCAGAATGTTTTCTATAGTATAAGCAAAATAATTATTGAACACCTAGATGTTAGTAGTCATTTTTTTGTAGTTTTTCTATCCTTAGGAGTCTAAGAATGGAATTGAAAATGGTCCAGCTATTTTAGTAGGTAGAGAATGAGATTCTTAATCTCAGAGTCATGGGTTCGAGCCCCATGTTGGGCACCAGGTGAATGCAGAAGATACAAAATAATCCTACACTAGTTCAGAATTATGTATAATAAAGGGTTATTTACTTAGGGGAGACTCACAGATCACTGTCCCAGATCACAGTACTCTGCACAAACAGGGAATAGGAACAGAGTATAGCAGTAAGAAATGAGAGCCAGAAGCAAGAGAGTGAGCACAAGCTCTACAGCATCATTTATAGTATAAGAAACCACACCCAAGTGGGCTGGAATCTTAAAGGCTATTGACTGAAGGAGTGGAAGGAGCTCCCACAGCACCTACCAAGAAGCTGTGCTTAATTCTGTTCTTTTGTGTCTAGAATCCCTTCTCAAGCTCTTCCAGGTTTTATGTGAATACAATTGCCCCACATTTGCATGCAATTTTGTAAGTGGAGACTGCTCATTTGTTCCCCAGCTGCTCACATCCAAATAATAACACAGAAACTATATTATTAGCAACAATATTTGACCAATATCTTATGCTTTTTATTAACTAACTCTTACATCTTAAATTTACCCATTTCTATTAATCTGTGTATCACCCCAAGGCTGTGGCTTACAGGTAAGTTTCTGGCTGGTGACTGGCATCTTTCTCCTTTGGCAGCTACATGGTGTCTCCTTGACTTCACCTACTCTCTCTATATATCTCTTCCAGCCTGACTATATTCTGCCCTGCTATAGGCCAAAGCAGCTTCTTTGATTAACCAGTGGTGGTAAAACATATTCACAGCGTGCAGAGGGGAATCCCACATCAGAAGAATACCCCTGAAGGAGATGTGAGCATTCCTCCATTCTCTCACACTCTATCACCTCTTTCTTCTATCTCTTCCCTTTCTTTCCTTTTCTCCCATGTCCCCCATCCTCTCTTCACTCCCATGCTACCTCCTTCTTTCTGCCTATAGTTTCCATTCACCATGAGGTAACAAATGTTGCTCAGCTGCGTGCTCTCCACCATGATGTCCTACCTCGCCCAAAACAATAGATATGGCAAAAGAGGGCTAAACTGTATGAATCCTTAAGCCAAAATAATTGATTATTTCAGGAATTTTGTCAAAGAAAACTGAGTATCAAACACACAAATCAAAAATAACATGTTGTACACTGTCTTTGCCATCTAAAAACTAAAAAAGAAAGGCAATTCATAACACTGAGGATGAAATCTGAATAAACACATAGTAGTTATGAATATGAATGAGTCAAATAATACTAAACTAGATGATAAGAAAAATAAATGACAATACCTACACATCTCAATGAACATGTAGAAGTCAAACTGATGCCTATCTATAGCTTTCATGCCTGTGTTCAAGTATCTTTGGTATAGAATACTACCAAAAGAGAAAGGTAAACACCAACGCAGCCACAAACCCTTTGATATAAATGGTGTCCTGCCTGCAAGATATGCTAGGGCAATTGTGGCACAAAGCTTGTGGGGGTAACCAACCAATATCTGATTTGGCTTAAGGTCCATTCCAGAAGATGGAACTCATAATAAACACTGCTTGGGTGATCAAGAACCTGGGAATAGATATTTCAAGGACTTAAGATAAAACCAAATACAACTGTCAGAGGACAGTAAAGTCAGTTTTTCCTCCCACCATATGGGTTCCGGGGATTGAATGTAGGTATCCAGGCTTGGTGTCAAGTACCTTTTCCTGTTGAAAGATAAGAACACTGTATGTTTGTCCTTTTACTAATTTTGAAGTGTATAACATACCATCAACTTTACGCATAACATACCGTTTATATCCTGAGATTCTTTTGTCTAAATAAATTTTTGTCTCTCTTTGCCAAAATCTCCTGCTCTTATCAAGTGTCTTAGAGTCACTGTTTTGCTTTCTAATTCTAAATGTTCAACTGTGTTATACTCCATATACAATTGAGGTCATATATTTGCATTTGGCTTTCTTTGCCTGTGATTTCATAATGATAATTATTTCCAGGTTTACTCATGTTGTGATTACCAAATGCATTCACATTGTTTTAAAGGCTTGCTACTCTTTAAATACATACAAACTTTTCTTCATCCATTCGTCATCTGATGCACACTTTCGTTGACTTCCTACTGCTAGTTATTATGAGTAATGCTGCAGTGAACATGGGTATGTACACACCCCTTGGAAGCCCTGATTCGGAATGGATACATGCCTCACAGTGGGATATGCGGATTGCATGTACATTCTGTCTTTAGTTTTTTGAGAACTGTCCACACTGTATTTGGCTGTGCTGATTTACAGTGTGACTCTAAGTGCTCAGTGACTCTACTTTGACCATATCATCCTAAATATAGCTGTTTTCATATTTTTGTTAACAGCTTCTTTATCAGCATTATCAGAAGTGGCATTTCATTGTGCTTTTAACTTGTGTTTCTCTCTTAAGTGGTATTGAATATTTCATCAAATGTCTGTTGGTTATTTGTATGTCTTTGATAAATGTCAACACAGGTCATTTGCCCATTTTAAAATTCAAGTATTTGTTTTCCTACTGTTCGGCTGTTTGAGTTTTTATATATTGTACTGTCTAACTGCTTATCAGATACATTGTTTGAATGTATTTCTCCCAGTTACATATTATCTCTTTGTTGATAAATTCCTTGGTTGTGGGAATATTTCCAGTTTATTTTGCTTCTGTTGACTGTGTTCTTGGGATAGTATCCAAAAATAAATCATTGCTTAGAAGAATATCAATCAGCATGTCCTTTATGTATACATCTAGTAGTTTTTGTTTGTTTATTTTTTCAAGACAGGGTTTCACTGTAGCTTTGGAGCCTTTCTTGGAACTAGCTCTTATAGACCAGACTGTCTCTGCCTCCCTCATGAGTGCTGGGATTAAAGGAGTGTGCCACCACCACCTGGCAGCTTCTAGTAGTTTTACAGTTCGAGGTTGTTTGCATTTAACCCTTTAATACATTTTGAGGTCTGTTTTCTTTTTAATTTTGAGTGTATATAATGTGTATGCGTGTTCATGTGTGTGTAAGTACATACAAGTGTGAGTATGCAAGTGGTTGGCCAGTGTGTAGAGGTCACAAGACCACTTTAATTGTCAGTTCTCGTCTTTGGCATGCTTGAGGCATGATCTCTTATTTTATTCTGTGCACCTGCCTGTCTATAGCTCACTGGGATCACAGCACAACATCTGGCTTAATGTGGTTCTCGGGGATCTGAACTCATCCTCACACTAATGGAATCACCTTCACAGCCCGAGATCTGATCGCATTGCTGTCCACGTCAACACTGATTTGTCAGTGGCGTTAATTGAGGAGACCATTTTCCCCATTTTGAGATTTTTTTTTTGTCTGTCAAAACAGATTGATTTAAATGTATTAATCCATGTTTCAGCTGATGGCAGCATGCAAAGTACCTTCCTGTACCAAAGTTGGTCCCTGTAAATGATTAAATCTCTGTTGAGAAAGCTTGGAAAAGGCCAAGAACTCATCTCATAGGATCTGTATAAAATTTAAATACTCTTTCCTGGTTGAATTTATTTACTTGTGGCTTTTGGCCTGAATCCTTTCTTTTCAGGGAACTTCCATTTTTCTTTCTGCATAAATTTGGTAACTTTCCATTTTTACACACATTAGACCTTATTTTTATAGTTGTTGTAAGCCTACATATATCCTATATTTTAGTTTGAATCTTGTAGCACAAATTATAATTGTTCCTAATATTAAAAACTTGGAGTTAACTATCAGGGGGCAAGAGCTGAAGGATCAGAGAAGCAGAGCAGCCAGCCACTACAGAGTTCTTACCTCTACTAATGCTCAAAGCAAAAGGGCAATCATGTCCTCAGATTGCCTCCTCAAACTGCATCCTCAGACTGACTGCTGCCGAGACAGCTGCCTCAGACTGTTTGCTCAGACTGTTGCCTCAGAGTGCACTGAGCCCCTGTCTTTTTCCACCTTATATTCCTCTCTCTGCCTAGCCACACCATTCCTGTCTCTACCTTCCTAGTACTGGGATTAAGGGTGTGGAGTCACCATGTTGGGATCATCTTTGTATTTGCTCTGTTTTCTCTTTTAGACTGAATCAATTTTGTGTAGCCCAGGGACCCTTGAACTAACAGATTCATCTGCTCTGTCTCCCAAGTCCTGGTATTAATATGTGAGCCACCACTGCCTGGCCTCTAGTGGCTTAGCTCTATACTCTGATCTTCAGGCAAGCTTTATTTGTTAAACCACAAACAAAACATCACTACAAAAACCTTTTCAGAATTTTATTATGCACTGTTTTCTGAAATTTCCCTTGATTTCATTTGTCTTTGACACATTAGTTTACCTTAGAGTTGAAAATATGGTTTGCCTTCTACTAGAGAATTGCTTTCTGTAAGGTGGTTGGTTTCTCTGTGCAAACTTTAGCATAAACTTCCTTCATAAGGTCAGTTCTTAATAAGTTAGTAAGAGCCATAATTTAAATTATGCCACTGTTAGTCCATTCAAGTTTTGTAGCAGCATGGGATCCAAAGGCAGTTATATTCTCTGTGTATGGTGTGTTTATTTTTTGTAAGAATTTTGTATGAATATTATGGTGTACTAAGGCTTCTTGACCTCAATCTCTATCTTCATGTCAAGTTAAATAAATGAACTATTTGACTAAATGGATGGCTTGAACAAATAAACTACAGTGATTTTTAGGTAACTGGTTTAACCTTGTAAGCTAAGAAACCTTGTGATACTGACATCTATATCTATATCTATATCTAATCTATATCTATATCTATACCCATATCTAATCTATATCTATCTATACCTATACCTATACCTCTATCTAATCTATCTATATCTATATCTATACCTATACCTATACCTGTATCTAATCTATCTATATCTATATCTATATCTATATCTATATCTATATCTATATCTATATCTATCTATACCTATACCTATCTCTATCTTTATACCTATACCTATATCTAATCTATCTATATCTATCTACATCTATATCATTATCTATATCTATAACTATACCTATACTTATATCTATATCTATCTATATCTATATCATCTATATCTATATCTGTCTATCTATCTATACACACATATATTTACTGATGCACACACATATATGTACTGACATATACATACTGACATATATATGTATGTGTGTGTGTGTATTTAAATTTCTTTCACCTTTCTTAGTTGAGGCATGTCCTCAACATTCTCATGCCTCTGATGAATGTGTAGGCTTCGGAAAGCCCTTCTACTACTCTGGACAGGAGAAATAGGACCGTTGTTTTGATGCATTCATTTGCTTTCTTTCCTTTCCTCTGCCTCAGTCTTCAGAAAGCTAAAAATCAGCAGCAGATCACCCACTGAAGATGACTTCTTTTCTGGAGCTGTACTAGCTGCAAATGATGGAGCAGAGGAACACTTGTACCATGCATTGTGCAGAAGGAAGAAAAGAGATGCATTGCTTACCTGACAGCCACTTTAAAAGATGTCTATGAATGAATTGGTATGAAATAAAACCTGTCGTAGATTTAATCACATATGGAAAGAATTCTGAGCCTAACATTTTCTTCTATAAAGTGACTGATTCATCCTATTCAGAAACTCAACACATTTGCCATTTTCTCTCAAATCTAATTTACAAAAGGAAGAAGAAGAAAGAAATAAAAGAAGAAAAAGGGGGGTTCAAGCGAGAAAGCACGGGCACGTAGGAGTGAGCCCTCATTCTAGAACTGGGGTTTTATCAATGACTAGTTTGTTTCTTAGCCCCTGCGATACCTTATTTTATTTTATAGAGAGAACTTAGATTAAATAAGTCTTTGGAAGCAGCTGCTGTGGGTGCATGGAACAGGTTTCCATTTCTACAGCCTTGTCAAGTGAGGCTCGGTGAAGATGCCACAGTTAATCCAAAGGCGTTCACAGAGCAGCCTTCAATTTATTTGGGACCACGCTGGTAACTTTTAGTCAACGGGCTGACCTTTGTACAGCTGTCTTGAACGCTGGGCATCAAAAAACAAACTGGTCCCGCGGGGCTTTAGTACGCCATGCAGTGCACACTAGCTTCCTTTAGGAGGAGCTGGCCTTTCTGACTTAGGAAGACTTAGGGTGAGCAGTGTTTTCTTAACCAACTGAGTTAATGTAAATATTCGTATTAGTAAATTTGCTTGCTGATACACATAATGCTAATAACAGACTTAGCAAGGAAATTAAGCTTGCTTTATTAATTTTTCAATATTAAATTTCACTAACAGATGCATTAAAACTATATTATGCCAACTCTAATGAAAAGACATACATCATTAGTGATATGCATATAATATATGTGAGAGCATTTATGAAGGAAAATCAATAACCTCATTAAATGTGTTTATATTTGTTTCTACAAGTCAATTATCTTTGCAGTTATTAATGTATCTACATTATTACATATAACCAACAAGTAGCATTTATGAAGTAATCTGATCTTGTCTATGTCTCTTTAAATCACTTATGTTTTATAATTTTTTATATATGGAATTCAAATATTAAAAATAGTTTCTAATTGAGCACGAATAAAAGAATTAGTATACACTTGGATTAAATACTTATAAGAGATCAAAATAAGTCCAAAGCCACTGCTTACATTCAAATGATATTTGTGTGAGTGGCTTGAAATGTTAAATAAATCCATCTGTAGAAAAGTTAACCCAAATTCTATAAAATGGCTAAATTTTTAAGTTTTCCATTTAAATCAGGAATCAGAAAGTAGATTAATATTCTATTATACTCTCAAGACTTGAAAACTTAAAGATTGCTATCCTGTTGTATATTAATTTTTCAAATATTTAAAAATGAAGTATATGTTTTATAATTTTTATTTAAAAGTGTTTTTTTCCATTTTACATTCCTCTCCACCTCCTGCTCCCCTCCATCTTACCCCCACCGCACCCCTCATCCACTCCTCAGAAAGGGTAGGGCCTCTCTTGGGGAGTGTACAAAGTCTGGTATATCAAGCTGATGGAGGTCCAAACCCCTCCTTCCTGTTTTAAGACTGAAAAAGGTATCCCTCCATAGGGAATAGGCTCTAAAAAGCCAGTTCATGTACTGGGGATAAATCCTGGTCCCACTGCCAGTGGCCCCACAGACTGCCCAAACTACAGAACTGTCACCCACATTCAAGGGGCCCAATTTGAGGGAACATGGTGGTTGAGTTGTGTGATGGACCGAGAGGGAGAGAAAGGAAAGAGATTTCTCGATAGAGGGGGCCATTGTAGGGTTAGGGAGAAATCTGGTGCTAGGGAAACTCTTAGAATCCTTAAGGATGACCCCAGCTGAGACTTTTAGTGGAGAGGATGCCTGAACTGACCTTCCGCTGTCATCAGATTGATGACTGCCTAATTGTCATCACAGACTTTTCTAGTAACTGATGGAAGCTGATGCAGAGACCCATAGGTAAGCACTGGGCAAAGTCTAGTCGAAGAGAGGGAGGAGGGATCGTATGAGCAAAGGGGTCAGGATCAAGAGTGGGAAACCCACAGAGATGGCTGACCCAAGCTAGTGGGAGCTCAGCTGGAGAACCTGCATGCAACCAAATTAAGTTTGAAACACTAGTTCTATAATGGTTAGAACACTAGACCATTGGAGAAATGGTATTATGTTCTTTATATTTTTCAAATCTTCTTACTAATAGATTGACTTAATATATACACTGTATGCCTTCTTCTCTAGTTTAGCTATCTACATTTAGCTATCTGTCTGTCCATCCATTCACCAACCCACTCTTTTATCTACCTACCTATCATGACTCTTTTAGCTGTGTACACTTGTGAGGAAGTGTGCTCATGTTTAGATAGTTTATATTACTGTGGTCATATATTCACAATCACTGGTTTATATCTCTGTGGTCATATGCTCACAATCACTGGTTTATATTCCTGTAGTCATATATTCACAATCACTGGTTTATATTCCTGTGGTCATATGTACACAATCACTGATTTATATTCCTGTGGTCATATGCTTATAATAACTGGTTTATATTACTGTGGTCATATGTTCACAATCACTGGTTTATATTGCTGTGGTCATGTCCTCACAGTCACCAGTTTGTATTGCTGTGGTCATATGCTCATATTCATAGGTTTGTACTACTGAGGTAATATAGTCATATTAACTAGTTTATAATACTGTAGTCATATACTTATATCCATTGTTGTTCATAGGAAATGTCCTAATATTCTTGTTTTTTATAGATGAAAAATAGCTTTGCACTCAGGTTAAATATTGGCACCACCAGGCAGTGTAACAATAATGGAATATAAAAAGCAGGATAATGGGTCAACATAATTCTATATTTAACAAATACTGGAGGAAAATGTCAGCTTCAGATAGCGTGGGATGCAAGATAAAAATGGTGAAAAGGAAGCATGATATTAAAGAAACACAAGGCTATATAAACAGAAAGTGTCAAAAAAAAAAAAACTTGACCGAGGACTCACTAAATCAAACAGTCAATGAATTCCAAGGAATCTGAAGTTAGGCCACAGCCTTCCAAAGCAATCTGTGGTGGTAATTAATCTACTAAGAAACACCCACAGCCCACAGGTAGACATAGAATTCTCCCATTCTGATGAGACAGCAGTGGGTTTGAAGCTGGCAGGAAATGCTCCATACGCTCTTTTCTTTTCTCATAGCACATTCCTCTGGTGAGGAATTGACTGTTGTTTTTTTCAATTTTAAAAACAAAAGTAAATATTTTGTCTTCAGTTTACTTTTCTAAGATTTTTCTGTCTTTCCCTGAAGAATACCACAACAGAATGCCAGGTTTACTTTAAAAAGCCACACAAAAAATTTTTTTAGCTAGTTAAAATTTCTCTTGAGATTTTCTTTTAAGTTTAAGGTAGATTGAACCTAGAACAAAAATTAAATCAAATTATATTCTGTGTGCTCAATTTTCTGTAGGGAACCAAAAGTCACTGGAGTGTAAAATTCTAATTAATTATGTGGAATGCTAATGGATTTTAAATTAAAAGTGTGTGCTGTTTAACATCTCACTCCACACCACTTTGCAAGTGGATATTAGAGTGAAACTGTCCTGTAAAATCTGAAATTCATAGAAGGTTTAACTGTCAGTTTTCCAATTTAGCCTACAGAGAAGAGCTGTATTCGGTATCAAAGGGGACCCTGCAGACAGCCAGGTTCAGGTGCATAGTTCAGTGAGGGCTTCTAGTTTCCAGCACGTGCTACTGTAGATCAACCTCTGTGATCATAACACAACCACATGTGTTTGTTCTAGCTCTTCTAATTTGATAGTTTAAATAACTACATTGACTTACAAGTATGGAAATCAAGACCTACCATGCTTCTAGTGTTCCTGAATGTGTAGGTAACAGGGACCAGAGCTGACAAAAGCCAGGGTTGTTGTTCCATGTTGGGCATTCAGTAAATCATAGGACGTTCAATGGACATGACACAACAAACAAACGCTATTTTAGTTTTGTTTTTATTCACTTTTAATTGACAAAAATGTTAGGTACATAGGCACTGTGGAATGACTAAATCAAGTTGCTTAACATAAACGATGGATGAACTTCCATATTCATTTCTTTGAGGTTAAAGGAAAATGTCATATCTACTCAGAAAAGTTTAAATGTACAACATGTTGTTATAACAGGTAGTCATCACGATGACTCTCTTGAACTTATTCCTCCTGTCTAGTTGAAACCATCTCCAGCGAGCAGCATCTCTCCAGTCCTCACATTCCCAGCCTCTTCTATCATCGTCTTTTGTTTCTGACTGCAAAGTCGTGGGCTTCAATACGGTACTTCCACATCTACCCTGTTAGTCTTCCCTTTCTCTGTCTATGCGTTCACCCTGGGCTGGTCCCTCTTCTCCCCCAAACCCTTCGGCATTCATGTCATGTGTATTCTATTACCATCTCTTCCTTTTGCTGTTTCCTTGAGACCCCTCTAATCCCTCTCACAGTCCCTTTTCTAGTTTCAGGAAAGATACCTACACCTATGACTTTTATAGTCCTTCTATAGGTGAAATCGATTCATGTTATCTTCAAACTTCACTTAGAAGATCTTTAGTGAATATCAGATCATCACCAACGTTATTCCTAATTCTGACCATTTGACAGAATTTTCTCAAAAAGAAGCAAGAGACAATCTGTAGTCGGGATAGCTAATCTTACCTACTAGTTAGCTTTTTGTCAGAGAATATTTACCTTGTGCAGGGGTATTTTGTTTTCTGAAAATACATCAAGGAATAAATGGAAAAGTATTACCCCTTTTGTAGTGAAGAACCTAGTTTGTTAAGATTCTAAACAGGTATGTATATCACATCATGCTGAGATTTAAAAGTTAAAACATAAAGCATGTGGGAAAGATTATGATGCCATTCCATCCTCCGCAGAGAGAAACACTCACTGAGAAAACATTGCTGTGACAGCTGTTGGGCATGAACCAGAGCTATGTTGGGACGAAGAAAGTTCCAGGTAAACTAAACGCAAAGGCCCTGCAGTGGAATTTCTCTTGAACTGTGTGAGACATGGAAAGTACTAGGGACTGGAGTAAAAACTACCTCACAGGCAGAAGCAAAAATGGGCTGAACAGCCGAGTCAATGAACGGGGTGAGGTAGACAAGTTTCCCTATGCTATTTTCCAGTTAAAAAAAATTAACGGGGCTGCAGAAAGGAGTTGTTTCTCATGTCTTGAAAGCAAAGGTCAATAGGGCAATAGGAAACATGTAGGACTGTCCACTCACATCCCCAGTGACATTTTTGAAGAATCAGCCTGACTAGTTGACCATTCCAAAACTGCAAAAGATAGTGCTTGTTGGAGAGGGTGCCGAGAATCTGGAGCTCCTGTGTACCATTGGTGGGGGTTCAAATAACAAAACAATTACAGAGAACAAAAGGAAGTATCTCAAAAGTATTGAAGAGACTCAAATAACTATCATATTAGTATGAAACAAAAATACTTTCAATAGCTCAGCTGCCAGTGGTAGTAAGAGGGCTGCTATTCTGAAATGATCCGGAGACCAGTGTCAGATGAAGTCGTAAATAAGTATTTATGATTTCTATTATCCTTTCCTGGGTCATATCTTATATCTCAGCTTCAGAGAAAGGAAACACAAACACAGTATTAAGTTAATGAAGACAAAAGTAATGAATGAAAAATTCACTTGGTGTAGAAGCTGAACTATAATTAGCAGGAACAGACTAGGCATTGTAATATAAAAGCATGCATGTTTATGCGTGTGTGCATGTGTGTGCTTTTGCACACACATGTAGATTCACATTTCATGTATGTTGTATGATAGACTTGTTATGTGACTATATTATAGTTTTGTCTCTGCTCAGTAGGGTGGCCTGGAAACTGCTGCGTACTCTGTCATAAAACGCACCATTGACATCTATAAAATGGTCTTTAAATGCAACTTCCACCAAAAGAAACCAAAGCAAGAAATGTGCAAGCTGTACCTGAAAACCATGAATTACCAGATTCAAAGACACTATCACAGACGACTAATATCAAAATGACCTGGACTGACTTGGTGGGACGAACATCCACGAAAAATTGGGACATACAAAATAAAGAGACTAAACCACTGGAAATAACTGAAAGCCTCCAGAAATATTCAAATTCACAAGTTCAAAACACCATTTAAAATAAACTGGTTATCTCCATAGACTAATAGAAAACTAAATTTGACAAGAAGAATATCGAGCATTTAATTTTTCTTTTGTGTGAACAGTGCAATCAAGGAGCTACGTATGGATAGAGGGAAACATTAAAAATATTCCAAAGAGTAAGTGAAAGGTAAATCAATGCAATCATTTTGCAGTGAGATAATGGATGCAGGTACCGGGCTTAAAACCATGAGCATCACAAAAAGCCAGGCTGGCAGTCATGATATGCTTCTTCATAGCAGGAACCTCCCAGCCTAGTCTTGCCAACAGGACTGAATAGGTGTCTCATCAATGTCTTGAGCCCATCTATCAATTTTCAAGAAATACAAAGGACTAAAAACAAGCTATCTAAACCACAGTACAGGGTGATGAAAAACAGACTATGACAAATTGCATCAGTCAAATACCTTGGGTTCCCCAACAAATAAACTATAAGAAAAAGAACAGGATGATGGAGGACCATTTAGATGACAGGAGACTAAAAAAAAAAGACAGCAAATGTTTGAAATTGGCAAGATGGAGCCACCGTAACGATAGATGTGTGCTTACACGATAAAGTTGTAAAATACCTTGTGTTCTAAATTTCTTTTAAATTAGAATAATGGTGGTTCACGTCAGGAGAAAGAGAATTGTGTCTGGGCAAAGTTTTCTTCAGGTGCTGCCAAAGGTGTGTTTCTTGCTGTGAGTGGATCTTTCAGCCGTTTCTCCCTCATCTTAGCATAGTACACCAACCTACACATTTGTTATGGCCACATAGTGTGTGTGTGTGTGTGTGTGTGTGTGTGTGTGTGTAATGTCTACGTGAGATAAATCATAAGGGAGATTGTTTGGGGAAAGTAAAGAGATTAGTAGGAGAATATAGGAGAAACCAGGGAGGGTGATATTGACATAAGATAGGAGAAAATACAATGTGAATGTATAGATGCCACAATGAAGCTGATCATTTAACAAAAAAAAATAATAAAATAAGTTTTTATTTTATTTTTGGAATGTATCACTTGGTCTTTCATTACTGGGTTTAAGAATCAGTAGTTTGAGCTATTTCAATTTTCCCCCAAATCTCAGTATAACTAGTTTCTTAGACATGGCACAACCTTGTGTGTCATTTAAATACTCTGCTGAGAATGAGTGGGGATACTGTGGATGGGCACGTTTAGAGGGGGCATGAGAGCAGATGGGGACACTTGCAGGAGGGTTATTCTGAGGCAATGCCAATTTCTCCATCTCTGCTTCCTGACATGTATGAACTTGTGTGTGAGACAGTTATTCGCAAAGGAAGAGTTCAGCCTGCGTAGCTGGGAGAATGCCTGTCCATATACAGCTCCAGAGCAATGAGAAGCTCTGATGGCTTGAACACAGTGTGCATGGCTATGCCTCTGAGAGTTAAGGAGCTTTGAGGTGCCAGTTGGCAATGAAAGATTAGGAGGCCCCCTGCCAGCTCACTGCTCCTGTGGCCATGTGGGAAACCTTTTCAGTGTTCACCCATTGTGTTCAGCCAGCTGGCTGGGGTGTGATTACTGGGCTGTGAGTCAGTTGCTGGTGATGATTGCCATGCATGCCCCATGGGCTCTCAGATGCATGCTTGATACGGCAGGCACAGTTTTCTCAAACATAATCATTTGGTTATTAGACCAATGTGGGGAACATGGTCGGTAAATTCACATGAAATATAAATAAAACTTGACCATTATTTTTTGTCACAGCAAACTATTTTATAGTTTTCAGGCTGAATTTTATTTATTAAAATTATTGTCTCAGTACTCTTTGCCAAATATTGATTATGGCTCCAAGTCATCTTTAGAAGTAATGTAATTATAAAAAACTGCTACTCAAATTTGACATGTTTTCTGAGAGTTTTGGTGGCCATTCTGTGGTTTAGTAAAGCTTTCATTCAAAATTAGGTTTTGACTCTCTACTATGACACTCTTGAAGACAAATGTTATTTATTTATAATCATTTATCTTTAACCACATTTATCTTCAAATCCATGTTATCATTATGAAATACAATTTCTGCTTCATTAAGAACTTAAAAATTGCCTGTGCACTTTGGTTCAGGAGTCCTCTAGAGTAATATAATGGAGGAAAGGTCAAATACAGGCTACAACATTATTTATATGTGAAACAATAATTTATGTGTATGACAAAATGAAAAGCAGTAATATTTTGATACATTCACATGTAAGGTATTAGACAGGCATAAGTTGTATTGAAGAGGATTTAGCATGTAAAAAGTCTCTGTTCTGCCAGCCAGCTCCCAAATAATGACACAGAGATTTCTTATTAATTATGAAAACTCAGCCAATAGCTCAGACTTGTTGCTAACTAGCTCTTATAACTTAAATTAACCCATTTATATTAATCTATGGACTATCATGTGGTATTTCCTCTCTCCTCTCTCTGTTTCCCTGTGTCTTCTGCATGCCCCGATTCCTCCTCTTCCTTTCTTTCCCCAGAAATCCCACCTGTTCCCCCTGAGAAGCTATTGGCCTTTCAGCTTTTTATTACAGCAATCACAGCAATAAGTCTTCATATAGTGTACAAGTATCCCACAACGTTAATGAATTTCTTTAACAAATTATATAACTTTGTTTTGAAAGCCTTTTTTCCCATCTAGTTATAGTCAATGTCATAAATATGGGTTTGAAACATTTTGGCTGGAAGCACCATAAAGTCCCTGAATGTGGAGTTGATGAACAAAAATATTTCTATACATTTTATTTGCCTCTTGAGTTTCAATCCATGGTCATCCATTAGTGTTATCTTCCGAGTGAAATAATTTTAAATAAGATTATTTATTATTAATTATCTATGAACATTTAGTTCATGTATAAATATATGTGCATATATTGTTATAAACACACGTACAAAAGCATGCACATATGTATATGCACACATAGTTTTTACACTAACTCTAAGGGAAGAGGACTTTATTTCTACCCCATGATTGAAGAGGTTGTCATGCTGCAGGAGGCTCAATCATATCCGTGTTAACAGTTTCCACTAATTTGGTTAATAATATGCCCAAGTCTACTTCTTTCTTTGGGAGCTAGGATGCCAATTCTCTAGTTAGTGTAAGAAGTGGATAGATGTCAGCCTGACAGGAGCAGAGCAATGGTTTGTTATTGTTATGTTAATGAATTATTAGTTAACTTCTGCATTTCCTAAAGCAAGCATGACCCATTACAACATTTTCATTAGGAACTCCAATGCATTTCATAGTTTGTTATACACTTTAGCATGTAAAGTTGAATGTGTTTTATAGTGAGAGCTGATATAGCAATATTCTGTGTTTTAAATACATGTCAAGGCTTTTAGCAAATGACAAATGCATTATTTCTTAATTTGCTTAATTTTCTCAGCTTATTACTGGGTTTAACCTTTCAATCTGTATGCACATTACATCAGGTAAATAAATACTTAATGACTATGTACACTTTGTGCTAACTACTTTTTAATAGTCTACTACGTGTCTTTGTAAAACTAAGCAGCATTTAGGGATTTCACTAGTAAAAGCTTGATAGTTTATTAATAATGTATTTTTGTAGGTTAGGAATAAAGGCTAAATATAGTTATTGTTTATTTATATTGCAATTTTTACAAAAATGTTTTACTTTCATGATCGAATAATGACTTTTTAAAAAGTTCTGTATAATGAAAATGTGTGATCTTCTTCTATCTTGTATGGGAAACTACACTTTTTGTTAACTCAAAGCCTCATGGTCAGAGAGCTGTTATCTCAAACCTGGAGTGCTTGAGGTGAGGGAAAGGGCTTTCATAGGATCTTCATCCAAAATTAGTAGATAAGAGCACAGCATAGGAAACTAACTTTTGGATTCATTACATACATCTAGTATCTCATTCTAATTAATTCTCCTTTTAAAAAGTAAATGTGCTTATTTAAAATATTATTATGTCGTTCTCCCTCATTTTCTTCCTTTCCTTCTCTTCCACATACCCCTTTGTTCCCCCAGTTGGTGGCCTCCTCTTCTTAACTATTGTTATTACACATATATACATATGAATGAGCAAATATATGTATACATCCTGCTAATTCTATTCAGTGTTGCCTGCAGGTATGTTTTAGGAGTAAAATTGGTCTTGAATAGCCACTCCAGGGGTTCATCTTTGGGGAAGATTGATTCTTTCACAGCAGTTGTTAATTACTGATCACTTTTCATATAGGGATGGGACCCTGTGAAGTTTCTCCCATCTACGTTGGGATATCAACTGATGTTGGACTGTTTGGGCCTTTTTAAGACACCATATTGTTGCGATTCACAGCTGTAATTTCCTTTTCATGACTAAAGAGCACAGTTTCACAAAACACTTACTGATACCCCAGCTCTTGTAATCTTTATGCTCCCTCTTCTGTGATGTGGGAGTTTCGTAGTAGATGTCTACCCTTGGTCTGGGCACCCCACAATCAGTTATTCTCTGCATTTTGACTAATTATAATTTTATATATAAATATAACTTTAGAAAGAAGTTTCTTGGATAGAGGGTGAGATCTACATTTATCTTTGGGTATAAGGGTAAATGTTTAGAGTGCAGTTAGAATCATACCAGTTTCGGAGAGTGGCAGTAGTAGGTTCTTCTCTACCATTCGTGACTACACTAGTGACACACAGTTGGAATTATTTTCATTATTCACAAAACCTATTGATGAAACTCATTCTATCATAGACTGGACTGAATTGCTTAGGGTGATAGCAATCAATGATCAGGTGTTAGGAGAACTTGTTCCACATTCTGAGCTTAATAACTAGGATTCTGCTTTCTCATAAAAAAGATGGACGAGGAAGGGCTTATAATATCTCACCAGCAGAGGAGGAGTTAGGAGACTGGTGACCATGCTGGGGCAGGTAGAGTCGTTTTTCTTCAGGTATGCATGCATTCCCTGGAGAGGCTATCCAGGCTCCAGAAGATGGACCTATACCCAGGCACCAATGAGCAGCCCTGAAAAGATGCAATCAGTTTCAAATGAGAAAATTAAATTGCAGGGGTAAGTGATGAGGGGACAGAGGAGAAAATGGGGTGGTGGTGAATATGATCAAATCACATCATATTCATATACCAAATTCTCAAACAAACAAACGAAATCATGCTTGATTTTGAACTAAAAGAATACGGCCCATGCTTGTCAGACTATCATTCTGGGAATTAGGAAAGTGTGGTGGTTTGTGTAAGAATGATCCCCATAGGCTTAGTCACTGGGGAGTGGTACTAGTTGAAAGAATTATAAGGATTAGAAGGTGCAGCCTTCCTGGAGGAAGTATATCACTGAGGGTAGGTAGGCTTTCAGGTTCCAAAGGCCCATGCTAGGCCCAGTCTAGCCTCTCTCTCTTTTTCTCTGCCTGTGGACCACGATGTAGTTTCTAGCTACTGCTCCAGTGCCATGCCTGCCATCATGCCCCCTGTCATGATGATAGTGCCTCTGAAACTGTAAACCAGCCCCTAATTAAATGCTTTCTTTCATAAAAGTTACCTTGGTCAAGGTGTCTCTTCACGGCAATAGAATAGTGACTAGGACAGGAAGTGTAACAACTGATGGATGAGATAATCCAGAGATGGGGGAGAGATTAAACCGCTAGCAAACTCCTTTGGAGCTTACGATTCATGAAGACTAATTGTTTAGAAAGTGCAAAGTGTATCACAGCCTTTGAAGTTTCTGGGTGACTACATTGCATATACTTTACCATAAGAACCTTAGGAAATGAGGCATTCCCTTCATTGCCAACCTTTCATCTGTCACCCAGGATAAAAGCCTTGCAAAAAACCAACCTCACAGTAAGTATTATGCCTGCCGCTTCTCTTTCATTAGACTACAATATGGTAAACATCAAGAAAATATTAGGAACCAAGTGAGGTTGACTTTTGTTTTTTTCTGTTCTCTCTCCAAATGTATAATTTTTTCCTAAAGTCAACTGAGATATCCCTTAAGTAAAAACATTGTACATTTTTATTTGGGTGCCAAGAAAGCCTCCTAATACACTAGATAATCAATAAATTTAATTTCATGAGCAAGTTGGACATGAGAAACCCATCTGTTTGAAGCCCGTTATTAACTGGCCATAGAGTTGTGGAATATTTAACCTTTTAAACTATCTAGGCAAACTCTCCAGTCTTTCTTACCCGACTGTCTTTCCCACATTGTTACTTAAGAAAGAACACACAGCAGTGTACAGTGGCTTCTAAATTGAATCTTTGTTTATGCTTTAGTCAGCGTAATTGCTTCTAACCTCATCTCAACCTTGTACAATTCATGCTATCTCATATACTGACAATACTTTTCTGTAACTAATAGATGGCCCAATGAAAAGTAATCTCAGTTCAGTCTGAAGGAACTTTATAGTGATAACCAGGTATCATAAGTGGATTTGATTCTGATATCTACATTCGTCACAGCCAATTTTTCCATATTACCGATTGCAAGCGTGTTCAGCTTAGACATTATCTTACCTTAATGATCTTTCTATTTAGATTAAAAGGCAGATTTAGCATGGTCCAGCTTCTGTGATACATTCTTCAGTTAGGCAATTTCCTCATTGCATCAGCTTCAAGGAAGGAAGGAAGGAAGGAAGGAAGGAAGGAAGGAAGGAAGGAAGGAA
>LOEQ01014305.1:0-18465 GCA_001685075.1 Bramus lutescens | reverse complement strand
CTCTAGACAGGGAAGAGCAGCTGAAGGCCAGGACTCAATTGGTCCCAACACTCATCCAGCCAAATGAAGCTCTGGAGGTAGTGTGTGGGCTGGTCCTCCCAGGAGGCAGGGGCAACTCTCTGGCCTGAGCACAATCTTGTCCATGCAGCAGCAATGACATGGCAGATACTGGAAAGCTGAAGCAAACAACATTCTCTTTTAGTGGATCTGGAGGCTAAGAGAAAGCTATCCAAATACTGTAATAGTCAACGAGGCTGAGAGAGTAGTTCTCCTGGGTCTTCAAGTGGTTGCGAACAGAAAAACCTGTGTTTATTGCTCTTTTAATGAGTGTCCGTTCCATCCATTAGGGCTCAGCCCTTATGGTCCAAATTTCCTCCCTGTATGGTGGTGCCTCTTTCAAATCCTCCTACACTGGGGATTCCTTATACAAAAGTGCAAGCAGGGACTTTCTTCTTAGGTTCTTTGCACTATCTTGAAGTATCTATGCCAGTCTAATGATTATATTCAGCTCCTCTATTTAGCCGCAAAAGAAGAAAAGAGTTCCTCAGGTCATATGCAAAGTGTCATTTGAATACCACGGAACCAAACTGTCTCTCAGTTTAAGAGAAATGATGATTTGAAATGAGGTACTGGATGATAACTCCTCCAGTGTCTGCTTCTCTGAAATGTCCTCATCAAGTTTGGTGCCCCTCACTCTCATGTGAAATTGTTTCCTCATGAATTGCGAGCTTAACCTAGAGAGACAAAGCCCAGAGCTCCCCAATACTGCATTTTGATTTCATCTAAGTGAAAGTGAGAGTTTACTGGAAACTCACAGCACCCTCACCCACCCCCCGCCCCCGCATGCTGTCCTCTGGCTAACACATGAGATCCAGGCACAGTCGCCCTGGATACTGTCCCCATGGGATCTCTAATGACCAGAACAGGATATAGATTTTATGTCTCTGAGAAAGATAACCAGTCTGGCCTCATATGCTGTTCCATGCTGAAGAACCGGCTGACATAACATAACTTTGGCTATTATTTCCTCAGCCTTCTTGAGCACTGTCTTAAATAGTTTCCCCAGCCTCCCAGGCAGTGCTATTTTAAATAATATGGTGTCAGCACTTCTGTGATAGATACCAGCTGCCAAGCATTAAAAAAAAAATAGCTAAAAACCTAACTGGTTTTCAAATGAACACTAACTGTCTCAGGCTGCAAATACTTTTAATGAAATATTTAAGCAAAATTCCTCTCCAGATGAAACAATTTAGTAACTTCTCTTTAAAAAATAAACATTTGGAAGACTAACCCAGAAAGATGAAAGAACTGGAATTGTTTTGCATGTATTTTGAAGTACCAAAGGGTATAGGGAAAAGTTTGGTATTCTGTGTGTGACCAGAGTTGCAGGGCAGCTGTAAATCAGATAAGTACTCTAAGGTTTCACAGAGGTAATTCATTTAATTTTAGGAGAACATGGGGAGAAAAGGCAGGAAAAAATGAACACTTAGCAAGCAGGAGGGCAAAGGATGTGGATAGCATAGGACCACACATTACCATTTCAAGCAAGCGAAGTGCTGAGTGTGATAAATTGAACAGAGGAAAGAACATCATCAGCAAGAATGTGTAGGTCTGACAGATGGAGGCATTGTTGCCTACTTTCAAAGACCTACACACAGAGAATGGCAAGCAAAGAAAGAGCTTCACAAGAGTGTGCCCATCAGAGCCTGGAAGGCCACTGGTGTGTCTAGAGGACCCTCAAAGAGCACTGAGCTCAGGAGCTGTGATGTCATCCTTGCCACACAGGAAATACTGAGAAATACCAGGACTCAATGCCAAACATGACACAGAAAGCTTGAGCTTGACCAGAGTAATTCATGTATAAAAACATTCTGAAAATAGTTCTCTTAACTCTTTTTCCCAGACAGAAATTGTTTTCCATGTAATTCTTGATGGGCTACTCTGTGGGCACTAGTGACTGTGCACATGGCCTACTGCTAGACATAGGTGTTGGAGAGAAAAGGTAAAGAGCAGGCTAGCCAGGCCAGGGGCCCCACAGGTAATAGAGATGAAGTAGATGGCTTGCACTTTAAATTAGTTTTAATCTGTTCTGATATGCATTTTAAAGAAAGTATCAGTGTCTTCTTTTAGTAATATGTTTATGTGGCATTTTCCACACTTCCTACAGCCTTGAGCTACCCAAAAGGGATAATCCTGTAAGCTAAGAGGGATATGTCTTCTTCTGAGAGAGCTGAGAGGCATGCATTTGACACTGGATACATAGCCTGTGGAGTACTCATATAAGCATTACAAATTAGCATTGTTGCTGAAAATCAACACGAATAGCATCTTTAGTAAATCTCTTCATACAATTATTTTTTTCCTGTCTTCTAAGTACAGAATGTTCATCCTGATAAAGCAAAGTCTTTTCATTGTAGTTTTCCCATTTAAATTCTCATTCTTTAAATAGCAAATATATCTATAGAGCAGTTTTGGTCATTGTTGTTTCATTTATATATTTATTTTTGCTCTTACATCTCAACCAAAGTTTCCCATTCCTCCTCTCCTCCTAGCTCTTCCCTAACACCTTCTTCAGTGCCCCCCCATCCACTCCTGCTCCCCTGTTACTCTTCAGATATAGGCAGGCCTCCCATGAATACCAGCTAGCCATAGTATATCAGGTTGCAGTGAGACTAGGCACCTTCTCTTCTATCAAAGGCAGGATGAGGCCATCCAGTAGGAGGAATGGGTTCCATGAGCAGATAACAGAGTCAGAGACAGCCTCTGTTCTCACTGTTAGGAGTATCATGAGAAGACCAAGCTATACAACTGTAATGCATATGTAGAGGGCCTAAAATAGTTCCACAAAGATTCCTTGGTTGTCAGTTCTGTCTCTGTGAGCCCAGGTTAGTTCGTTCTATGGGTTTTCTTGTGGTGCCCTTGTCCCTACTGGTTCCTACAATTCCTCCTCTGCCTCTTCCCCAGGTTTCCCCGAGCTCTACCTAATGTTTATTTCCATCACTTTTCTTGAACAGTGTCTTAGTTAGGGCTTCTATTGCTGTGAAGATACACCATGACCTCGGCAACTCTTGCAAAGGAAAACATTTAATTGAAGTAGCATCTTAGAGTTTCAGAGGTTTAGTTCACCAACATCATGGGGGCACAAGGCAACATGCAGGCATATACAGTGCTGCAGAGGTAGCTGAGAGTTCTGCATCTTGCACAGGCAGCAGTAAGTGGTCTGTCTCACTGGGTATGGCTTGAGCACATCTGAGACCTCAGAGTTTACCTCCATAGTACACTTCCATACACAAGCCACACCTACTCATAATGCCATTCCCTTTGGGAGCCATTTTCTTTTAAACCACCACAGTTTTTAAATATTGAACTTTGTGAAATACATTTCATTCCTGAGTCGCAAAACAAATAAGACCAGACACTTTTAAAACTTTTCCTTGATACCACCTAATATAAAACTTAACTATACAGACCTGAGAAATTAGTGTAGTCTCTCATATTTTTACTCAGTAACAAAATATTTTATGTATTCATTTATACATGTGAGTGTACATATATACATATATATTATTTCCCCTATATAAAATTATATTTCCTTAACTAAGTTTTTTCCCCTAAAAGCATAACAATTTCTGATACCATGTAATAACAAATTTACAATCGCAAAGCAGTTTATATAAATTACATGTTTTAATAACATATAGCTAGGAACCTGCTAAGAAAAACTAGTGGGGAAAACAAAAGCCTGTAAACTAAAAACAAAGCAAAAGAAACCCCCAGCAATAGTGGAGCCACAAAAGAGATTTAACAAATATGTATTTCACATCTGATATGTGCCAGGTGTTTTAACATACAAGCCTGTTATAATAGCATTTTAGGGAAGAATTAATTACCTTTGTATAAAAAGTGTCTCTGCTAAGAGAGGTAAAGATCATCTGTGGTGAATAAGGCTGTGGAGGCCAAATCTCTATCACAGCTTGTTTCCTGTAATACCAAACAGTTTCAAAACCTTTAAAACAAATGGCCTCTGTTTGACATTCAGTGAAACAATTTAAATTTTAAACTTACCATCCATAATAGTTTCATGAAAATATCTAGAAATCTAGACTACCATCCCTCCAGTGTGTAGTTTCTATTAAGTGAAACCAAACTCATTTTTTTGTTTTACGTTGGAGTGATTTTTTTTGTAAGTTGTCCCATCCTTTAAGTGTGTTACACTTTATATGAGACTTTGGTCTATATAACCTTATACTTTATAGTCCTTTTAAGTAAGTGAAATAGTACAGTTGGCTGCCATTTATCAGAATCTGACCCCTAGTCTCGCTTTCTTACTTCCCCTTTTTTTTTTCTCCAATTCTTATGCCTCATGTCTCTTATATCGATTTATTTTTTTTGTGTGGACTTGTGTTAAAGGAAAAGCAGGCTATAGGCTGTTACCTATGGTTGATGACATCATTATCAACCCTTATAGCACTCAAGTCTCTTGGTCAACCACACTTGAAAATGATGAGTCTCATTATAATCAACAGTGGTAAATTTGAAAACCCAGCTTCCCAAGACACAGAAAATAAATAAGAAGTGTGGGCTTAGCCTTACACAAGACATTTTGCTCACCCCTTTAATGGCTCAGGAAACACTTTGAAAGAGGTGTTTGAAGACAGGGTAAAAGGCTAGGAACCACCGTTTCCTAGACATGGTGTTCCTATTGTGATCGTTAACTCACAGCTCTAGTTACCCTGGCTAGGACCACTGAAGTCCAGCCTTCTCAGCCCTCTGTCAAGGCAGGGTTAGTGTGAGGGACTAAGAACACTTTGGGGTGGAGGGAGACACCACTAACTGGCTCTGGTATCTGTTGAGCTACCCAACCTTCAAAGACTTGCTCCAACTCTGCAGCCATAGAGATGTCATTGGTTAACCTTGCTGGATCACAGAAAAAAAAAATACACATGATAACAGGAGAGAAATAGGTAGCAGCTAGAAAAGAGGTGAAAATTATCTATACAAAATACACATAATGAATTTAAACAAATTTAAATTTGAATATTAAAATTAAATTAAAACAAAAATGGAAAAAGTTAAAGGAAATTCAAAATATATAAATTAAGGGTAATTATTGTTATTGCTAAAAGTGGTTGAATTTAGATCTCAAATAGTTAAATGATGGTAACTTTTTTAAAAATTAAATATCCAGGAGCTCAAAATTATGAAAACCATGTCAAAACTAACAACTGATCAGAAACTCTTCGTTTCTCAAGATTAAAGGGGCTGCTTAGTTCAAATGTCTTAGAATAGTCTGCCATGTGTGCCCATGAGTAGTTGTAGCTGTGACTGGGATTCCTGTGCATGCTGGATACAAAACCAGACTGTTCTTGATCCTCACAAGTATGCCTCAATGTAGATTTCTAGGCTGAGCATCAGTGAACTCCAGCTGTTTTCAGAGATCCAAAAGTATCATAGTGTACACTAACTAGACCAGCCTAGCAAAGTTAGCGAAAAGGAAGTAGGATATCCCAGCCCAGCCTGGTAACTCGGATGGAATCCCCCGGCTCTGTTAAAATCCATGTCCAAACCCAGAATTCCAGAGGCTACACTGATACCCAGAACACCAGTGAAGGTATACTGCTAGATAAGGGGACATGCTGACTACCAGAACTAGAGGCCACTCAAGACAGAAGACCAGAGTGGAAACAGAAACCAATGTAAAAACACCCATCCAACAATGACAAACTCAGAAATCAGCACCTGAACCTATGATGCCTAGATGTCACCATAAAGGATCCTCTGCTCACTGTTAGCAAACAGAGCCTACCAGAGAAAATATGATTACCAAGAAGTTGTGCTTAACATTGTTCTTGAGTCTTTTTTCTTTTTTAAAGCCTTCTCGGGTTTTATGTGGAAATTCTTGCCAAACATTTGGGCACCTTTTGTGGACAGAAATTTCTGTCTTGTCTGGTACCATTCTCAAAGAAACATACAGAGACTTATATTGTTTATAAACTGCTTGGCCTATTAACTCAGGATTATTATTAACTAGTTCTTACAACTTGAGTTAACCTGTAATTTTTATCGCTGTTTAGCAACATGGCTTGGTACCTTTTCTTAGTAAGACTTTCTCATCTTGCTTCCTCTGTGTCTGCCTGATGACTCTGTCTCTGCCTTTCCTTTTCCCAGAACTCTCCTAATCTGGTTGTCCTACCTATACTTTTTTGGGTGGCTACTAGTGTTTTATTAAACAAGTGACAAATCTTTACAGTGTACAAGAGCATTATCCCACAGAAGAAAAACAAGCTCTATATGGAATGTCTTCAGTGCCCATCATCTTCCCAGGAGTAGATGTGTACTACCAGGAGCAGTCATTTCCTATGTCAACAGAATTATAAGTTATTAAAACATTTTAATGTTATAATCTGCAGGTCTTTGAACTATTTGAAGATTATCTATCTATATAGAATACATCTTTGTACATCTAGAACACCTTACTAACATTACTATATGTATGACAAACATGGGTGACTATTAACCTGTAATTCTTAATAAACTATATAGCTTAATGACTAAGGCTTTATATTATAAAAATAAACAATCTGTTCCCACAACACCAAACGTTAACAAAAATTCAAATTAATGTATTGACTATGTGTTATTTAGTTGAGCAAGTACAAGAGGAAACAGAAAGCCAATAATTTAACTGAGTTGTAAAGCATTAACAAGGCAATAGAAAAATTATGTTCAATCCTCAGAATGGCTATATATTATTAGCTGTTTTGTGCAACTTTATGACACCCAATACAAAGAAGAGATCGATGTAGAAATTCTTGGAGTCATTGAAGAAGCTATAATTTATCCCATTATCACAAAGAAACATGAAATCTTATTTTAGAGATACTTTTAAAAATGTTAGTCTTTTAAGAAAGTAGGGCTCCTCCTGTTACCACCAAAGTCTGTGAGGATGCACAGTGTCTAGGCTACCACATGTGGCCATGGTGGTATTGAAGGGTCATGCTGCTGCTGGGGCCATAATGATCTTATGACCGTGGACAATCTGGGCCTGAGTCAGCTTAGGGTCATGTTTGGGTTTATGGTCTTACTATGGCCAAGATCTTTATTGATTTCCATGGCCTGGCTCCAAAGGCCACAAGGGTGCCTGGATTCTGAGTACCATGGTACCATGTTGGAGCCAGAGGACCAGGCTAGTGGTGGGCCCATTTTGATCTGAGATTCCTTCACTGCCACACAGGGCCATGGTAACAACCAGGTTCAAGCTGCTGCTAGTCATGTCTTGATCCATGTTCCTGTTGCAGCTGGGGTCTGCGCTCATGTCCATTGTCTGTGTTAACACGGCAGGGGGGACATGTGAACCATGTTTTAAACCATGTGTTGAGCCATGGGTTGAAGTAAAAGGGTCATACAGATCTGGCCCCAACCTTTAGTGGCCTTGGGAGAGTTGACCTCCCCTCACCCGAGAGCTGATTCCACCACTCACCATCCCAAGGATAGTGAACCCTCATAACCCAGCACAGGAGAGTTGACCTCACTTCTTATAGAATAGCTGCCCCCTTAACTCCCCCACAACTTTGGAAAGCTGGCTTCACCCCCACCACCTATGTGAGAGAGCTTGTTTCACCCCTCACCTAGGTAGTTGGTCCCAGCTGCCCAGATTGACCAAGTGAGCTACCACCCAGGTACACATTCAGAGCTTGAGTTGGCATTCTGTCTATGAATGGGTAAAGGGTACGGTACAGGTAAAGGGAATGTCCCTACAGAACCATATTCTCAGAATCTCCATGATTTGGGGCAACAGCAGGATATCTTGGAGCAGATTTGGCGAAGGTCTAGTGATGATGTTATACAAGAAGCCAAATCTTGATCCTGATCAACAGCACATTATACAAAAACCATTTGCAAGTAAAGTTGTTGGGACAAAAGGATCTGCAGCATGATGTATCATGGCTCCCAATGTCAATAAGAAGAAGGAAGAAGTAATGGAGAGATGGGGAAGACAGAGAATCGAAGTGGGGTTTTTTTGTTATTGTTTGCTTGCATTTATCACTTTTCATTTATTTTTTTTTGTTTTGTGTTATTTGTTTTAATATTCTTTTTGTGTTTTAATTTTTATTATTTCTTTTTAAGTTTTCCATTGGGTGGACAATACAAGGGTGAAGACCAGGTACAAAAGGGCAGGGGAATGAGTCAGATTGGGGTGCATAATGGGAAATTATCAAATACTCAATAAAATATGTTTAAAATAAAGACCTGTAAGAACAGTAAGGTCCTGTACTTTCACATAATATGATGATGTATTAGTTATGGAACTTCCCAAGAACCAAGTGGACAACAACTGGTCAGTAGACCCCCAGCGTTTCTAGACTGACCCTAGCTTCTAGAGACTCCCATTTCACAGTTACCACATTAAATCACTAAAGGATGAATTATTTATGTTTACTTCTTGGTTCTTAAAATGCTTAGAAAATACAAACTGAGCTAACAGCATAAACTGAAAATTATTTTTCAGATTTAAACAGGGACAGTGAACTACCCACAATTCCTTTGTGCACAGGGAGTATATCAGAAGGCGTGAAATAAGAGAAAACTTTAAGTGCTGAATAGTAACATTGAAAACATTTGGTAAAGATCTCATGAGTAAATTGGGAGCATGGGGACCTTGGGAGAGGGTTGTAGGGAAGGGAAGAGGCAGGGAGGGGAGCAGAGAAAAATAGAGTTCAATAAAAATTAAGAACAAAAATAGTTTAGAAACAGAAAAAAGGAAAACATTTGTTAAAATGTAAAATGTTTATACTGATCACAACTTTGCCACCAGCAATATGACTTAAAGTATGTCGACTTCAAATTAAATGAGGCTATATTGAACTTCCTCCCTATTCTCAACCAAATTAAGTAATTGATGTTATAAAAAATTTAAAATACCATAAGTATATGCTCGGATCTTCACTTCCATGACAATCCATGACAAATATTCTAACCTATGTGTTTATCAGTACATGCTTCCAAACTAATAAGATATATAAAAATTTAACACAAGCAAAGAAGAACTATTAGTATATTGCATGGAACATGCTTCACGTCTTCTGTACTTCTTCTGTTAAATACTCATCTGCTAACATCACTATAAGACCTATGAAAAGAACACGCATGTTAATACAACATTTCATTTAAAACTTAACAAAGAGAAAAATTTCAAGTTTTGAGAAGCACAGAGTTTGGTAAATCTCTGTGATATAAAAGTATAGCTGTGAAATACATGTTCAACATATTAAAATACCAGTAGTAGAAACAGATAATTTAATAAGCAGAATTGACTCTTGTCATTTGCAAACTGCTGAAGATTTTTATGTAAAATTTAATATTCTATTTTCTTTTCACCAGAGGCTTTACAGACAAGGGGAGAAAAGCAAAAATGTGAAGACACTGTGGTTTAGGGAATTATTAGTCTTTTGGGAACTTGAAAGGAATAACACTATTGTATTCCACCACATTTCATTTGTACTTCATATCTCAACCAAAGAGATATTTTGCAGTCATTTTAATGTCTGGTTAAGAGTCTGGTTATAAAATATTATTTTTGTAGTATATATTATATACTACACATGCACAGTTTTAAATGATGTTGAAGCCTTACATCATTTATTATTAGTGAGCAGATGTTCTAAGCCACTCAGATAATGACAGACTTTCTATAAGGGACCTGATATATGGTGCGTGTTTTCCTATGCAAATATATATATATATATATATAGCAAAGTTTACTAAATAAATTAGAGTTAATATAATATCTATATTAAGTACTAAACAACTGGAATTATATCCTATAAAATTCTATAACAAATGGGTCTGGTTTTTCACTGTTTTGTTCTCTCTTAATATCACTGAAGCTTTAATTTCACAGATAAGGAGCCTCCCATGGCTTTATTTTTCATATTAAATTGCTGCTCTTGCATTTGGGTCATAATTAAAAACTGGTACTTAAACAATAATGAAAACAACTAAATCTTGTGATGTTGCGGTAGAAACCCTGAAAGCCATGATAGCGACTGGGTGACTATGATGTAGGTGTCTCACAAAACCTGGAAGAGAAAGGATGCGTCTTACTCCAGAAAACTGAAAGTATGTTTCTATGGCACGATATCCTGCAGTGTTCCTCAGAACAGTCAGAAATGTAAAGCATACCAGCATTTATTTCTGGAATATCCTCTTTCAGATTTTCGTGCCATAATAGACTTTGGGCAACTGATATCATGGAATGAAATTTTATGCAAGTGTCAAGACCACCAGATAAGTACCAGATAAGTAGTTTTGAAGGTAAAAATGGGGAAATATAAATCAAAACTGCAAAAATACATGACTATCAAATAGTATATCCATAGGTCACTTATGGTGGCAGACTCTTATAATTCTGGCACTGGGGAAGTAGACGTAGGTGATTAGGAGCCATCCATTGTAAATTGCATTGCAAGCTTGAGTTCAACCTTGAATACATGAGATTCTATCAAAAAATCAAATATATCCATTTTAAGAGGATCATCATGATAAGAAAAATTCAGTCTTATACAAATTAAGTCATATATTTGAGAGAAAAAGATATCATTTGTAGAGGATTTTAAATCCTATATGACTTATCTCTTTATTTTATGTTGGAAGATTTAAAACTGGGAATATATTAAAAATGAGTAGTATCATATGCCCCTGATTTCTACACCTCAGTTTATACCTAAAGACTGAATCACACCCAAGTGGAGATAATTGCATATCAATGTTTATTGCTGCTCAACTCACAGTAGTCAGGAAATAGAAACAGCCTTACTGTCCATCAGTAGATAGCAGGGGAAGTGGTCTATACACAGTGGGATTTTATTCAGTTATGAAGAAAAAAGAAAACATGACATTCTCTGGAAAATGAACATAACTGGAAATTATTAAGAGAAATGACTTAGAATGAGAAAGACAATGATTTCACTCAGATGTCAACCATAGATTTAAAGTTTTATATATTAATGTAGATCATGAAAAGTATAAGAGAGCTTTTTTTAAGGAAGGGGAAGAGAAAATGGAGTAATACATATTTAATTTCAAAGCAGAATAGGAGTGAATGAGACCAGCAATAAGAAGGAACGGAGATGGCAGAGGGAAGTGAAAGAGAAGGATCAATGTTTTAAACAAATATATGTGAAAATGTCGTAATGAAAACCATTACTTTGAATGCTACTCAAGTAAATATAATTTAAAATGAAAAAGCTGTCATCTTTCCATTCAACAGTCCCTTTTTATAGATACTTGACTGAAAGCAAGGGATCTTGTGTAGATTGGCGTATGACACTAGTTCTGGAGCTGCCAATCCTCTTTTCACTTGATTCTAATCCTGCAGCAGTGGCAGACTGGTTGCCGGGCTCTGTGTCAAGTTCATTTTTCTAAGAATCTCATAGGGCTGTTGATTTCCTCATTGCTGTGACAAATACATGATCACAGCACTTAATAAAGGAAGGGTTGATTTTTAGCTAAGACTTCATGGGGTTTCGTGCCTCATGACAGGGAGAGCCTGGCAGTAGAGGGAGATTGCTCGTCACTTTGCACCCACAGTGACAGTGCAGACGGATGAATGTTAGTGCTTTACCCTCTTTCTCTTTTTATCCAGTCCATCATCTACTCTATGAAGTGCTGCTGACCACACTCCAACTGTGTCTTTCTCCTTCATTTACCTAATCCGGATGTTTCCTCATATAAATTACTCAGGGCTTGTTCACTTCTCAGTTCTAAATTCAGTCAAATTGACAATGTAGATAGGCAGTCACATTTCGTTACTAATATTCTTGTTTTTTTTTTTTAGTTCTGGTAACACAATCATAAAAAATCTTTAAATTAAAATTAATTTACTAAATGGGACTTGATGGAAACTCACCTCTATAACAGCCCATAAACAACACACAGCATCTTCCTTCTGCTGATTTTCCTTAATTAGGTTACTTTTTGATTGTTAAAATCATCCTATAGCTGAAGCAAAACTTTTTTCTCATCTTGCTTTCCCAATTCTCTTTGTCCGGAAGACGAAGTGTTGTGGAATATTACTTTAACTGTGTAAAGGAGTGTTATATTTGTTTATGCTGTCGTTTGTTTTATTATATAAAGATGTGTTGCTGTTTCAACTTGCCTAACTAAGGCACCTGCTTGGTTTAATTAAAAACAAAACTGAACACCTAATAAATAGCTAGGTGGTAGAGAGATAAGAGGGAAGAATCTAGGTGCAGGAGAAGAGGGAGAAAAAACAAGAAAGAGAGGGAGATGCCGGGGTTCAGGCGACCAAAACCAGAGTAGGTCATACAGAATGAAAGAAATTTTAAAAACCCCAGGGCAAAATGTAGATGGAGAAAAACAGGTTAGTTTAAATTATAAGAGCTAATGGGACAAGCATAAGCTAAGAATGACCATTCATAACTAATATCAAATCTCTCATGATTTGGGAGCTGGTTTCTTGCCCCCAAAATCCTACAACAATGAAGAGTCAATGTAATTGGCTAAGGCTATATTAATTTTTCTATTTACAAACTATCTCAAGTAAATTTTTTTAGATCATATATTATCTTCTCTTATCCAAAATGTCAATGACTAATTTTTTAAACTTTCCTTCAATATGAAGCTTATGATTTGAATTTACAGAAGCAAAATTGAGGATTTAAATCCAGTTTCATAATATTTCAGCTAGAGAACATGGATCAGTCATTAAGACCACTTGTTGTTCTTGAAGAAGCACTAGTTTGGTTGCCATCACCACCTATAATTCCAGTTCTAGGGGTTCCAATGACCTCTTCCATTTTCTATGGGCATTTATAGATGAGTAGGTACACATATATAAAATCAAGCAAGGTTTTAAAACCCAAAATTCATAAAACTAGTTACACCTTATTATATGTAAACAACATCTAAATAGGATACTTTAAAGAAAATTTCAAAAATTATACAACAAAATATTTTCTCACTATGAAATATTATATATATAATCCTATTATTGCTGAACCTATTGTTAGTACATAATGAAAACACTGATTATTCTATGAACTTAATAGTGCTTAAAAGGAGTTCTTATGCTCAATGTGCAGAGATGATTCAGTGTCAGAAATACTGTGCTTCAGTGTAAAATAAGCTTCCAGGCCTATCCTAAATCTAACCTAAAATGGGAACAGATATCACCTGTGACACTTTAATAATTCTGGGGCAATCCTGTCTGTATGAAGATCTGCTCTATGGAAACCACTAGAGGAATAGGGACTGTACTTTCTGGAGTCACACGTAAAAGTTTCTTGGGTCTGGACCAACAACTTTCAGCTAAGGTTTATGTCCAGTCTCCTGAATAGAAACAAGAACTCACTGACCAATCACAAGAAAGCAGGGAGATTTTAAGATTTTTCAGAGGGAAAAAGCATGAAGACTGGGAAAATTCATTTGCTATACATTTGATTAAACCCCTAAAACTGATGTCTTTTCCAGTAAAAAAAAAAAAAATACCAATGTTAAACTACAGATGTTGAAAATATGCAAGGAACAAAGTACTGTGGTCTTTGGTAAACAGTTTTATTAAACAAATCTCTTTTCTCGTTTATTAATCCAACATGATTAATAAACCACCAATTGAGCAAAAAGTGAAGCCACAAAGAGACATGTTTATTGTCATAAAAGTGGGAAGTGGGGAAGTGCTGTGATAAGTTTAGCCATCATAGGTATCCACATTAATCACTTGTTGAAGACTTGGCACAAGTCAACTGTGTTCAACCATAAAGTTCTCTTCAAATAAAATGAGTTACCTTTGAAAATAAGCATTTTCTATATTAGAAATAAAATGACACCTATTAATTTACAAAAAAGTTTTACTCTTGACTCTTTTGTCAAATATAGAAATATAGGCCAATATTAATGTTTAGCAAAGGAAAATGGTAAGACAGAAAACAAAGCAATTGTTACAAAAGAGCATTTTAAAACTTTCAGTAACCATACAAAACATGCTTTAAAGAATTGATACACTGTATTAATTAGTATGATACATTATTAATATTCACTGTAAGGTCTTTGGGGAAAATGTCACATGTTTAATTTTGCTATAAGAATTAGTTTTATTTAATTTTGTGGCATTCTTAAGTGACGCTTCCAACTAAGTATCCTGCCTTCATCATTTGTTGGCCATATGATTTGAACAGAATATGTAAAATATCTGTCATTTATAATCACTGCAATGTGATTAATTAATAACAATACTTCATCAATAACAGATATACTAATTAATAACAGATAGAGATCTCTGTGGTAATTTCAGGGTTATAATGGATACAAATTAAATAGTTCATAAAGTAAATCAAAAAACATTTTGTGCCCTCCAAATTTTAATTATTAAAAAAGTAAGGGATTGAAAAGAAGGATCATCAATTAAGATCACTTTTTGGTCTTACACATAACCCAAGTAGGGGTTCCAACATCGACATAGCATTGCTTACATCCACCTGGAACTACAGTGTCAGGTGATCCCATGCATTCAGCTGAGTCCTGCAGGCATTGTAATTCATGCGGTACACATACATGTCCTCAGGCATGAATACATCCAACACATGCATGTACACACAAACACACACATAAATAAATAAATAAAATTTTAAAGTAATATTTAACACTTGAAACATAATTCTTGCACAAAAACTTCATAGTTTTAACAGCAAAGGAAAAGGGAAACTATGATTTGGACTTCAACTAGATCACCATAGTCTGTAAAGCTCTATGTCAATATTCCATTACATTCAGCACTGAGTCTTGGAGAAATTTTGCTGATTTTGTTTTAAATAGTATCTCCCTGTGATACTCAGACTGGCCTACCATCTATACTGAGGTGAATTGAAAGGCTTGTAAAGCACATGTAATGAATCTCTCTCTTTATAATACAAAAACTAAGCTACTCTAGTGTCTCTGGGAGGCACTCCCTCACCCATCCTGTTGTATGCTGTGCTGGTAAACTCTTACTAGTTGGTACACCAGAGTCCATTTTCTTTGCTGCCTTCAGTTAAATCTTTCTGTGCATTACTACATTTTATCCTATCTGTGCTTTGTCTGCTTTGCCAAATCACCAACAAGAGAGTTGATGACTATATTACTTACTTGTGCATCCCTTGTTTATGCTGTTGATAAAAAATACATAGGAAAATTTTGTTAAATTCTTTGCTTAAACATCAAACAGTAAACTATTTTATGCCCAGATTTTTTAGACTTTAATGGATCTGTAACAACACTATTTTTGTTCTTGTAACTCAGCCTTTATCAGTTTGGTTCAGCTTTTATTAAACCAACAAGTCATAGAATGTAGCATTTTTATTTAATTTATGAATTAAGTCATGTCAGCATCAAAAAGACATGAAAATAAATATTTAACAGATATTGATGCAAAAAGCTTTACATGCCAGATACGATGCTTCCAGTAACTTATATCTTTTTAAACACCCAAAGAAATAACAATATTATTGTTATTCAAGCTTATACTTGTCTATAGACACTGCCCATACTGTGGAACAACGTAACAAGGGAAGCAACAGAACAAGCCCACACAGACAGTGTGGAAACCATTAAATCCCTCGCGATGCTGAAAGTGCTTCTATCGTAATTGTCTTGTTGAGAATTTTACCACAGGCAGACTTGCTCATAAATTTAATATACTCTCACATACTTTAAAACTAACTTGACTGAATAAAGGCTTCCAGTGCATAAATGATTAGCTAATCCAGCACTGTTTGGATTATTGTATTTGTATTTTAATGCTTGATTATTTCTGCTTACATTCTCATTAACTAGATTCTAGCTGGGTGAGTTCATAGAAGCCATATAAACTCTCTGATCCTATTTCTTTTTCTGGTAAATGAACATAAAAAATACTTGCTTTGTTCTTTCTTTAAATGTAGCTGAAATAACCCATTTGGCTGTCGACACTTTTTAATAATAGTAGCTATATAAATGCTTCAAGATATTATTGCTACCAATACTATTATTGCTATGTGTATAAGAAAGTCATCTGGCTGGAGAGAAGACTCCACAGTTAACAGCACTTGCTGTTCTTGTAGAGTAACTGTGTTAATTTCCCAGGCATCCACATGGTGACTCACAGCCAGAGCTAACTCCAGTGTGAGGAAATCCAATGCCCTCTCCTGGCCTTGAAGAGCACCAGGCACACATAGGGTGCACATACATCCATGCAGGCAAAACTCTCATACATTTAAAATAAAATAACTATTTTTAAAAGGAAAGCCATGATTCTCAAAAGGATCTTCATAGAAATACATAATTTTAATTCTATATTAATTTCTGTGGAGATAGGATTTCCAGAGATGACTTGACTGAATGGGTAAATAATAGAGAATTTCAGGGGGTGATGATCCACTGGTTCTCAACCTTCCTAATGTGTGACCTTTTAATACAGTTCCTTACGTTGCAGTGACCTCCAGCTATAAAATTAGTCCGTTGCTACTCCATAAGTGTAATTTTGCTACTTATGAATTATAATAAAAAAACTGGATATGCAGGGTATCTGACATGTGAGCCTTGTGAAACAGTCATTAAAACTCCAAAGAATTCAGCCATAGGTTAAGAATCCCTAGGATAGACAAGCAATTACTGCATGCAAACCAGAGGATGGGACCTAAGTATTCAGCAAGGAGAGTACTGATTTTACAAGGAGGGATGTGGAATATGATAAATGAAAAGTGGCAGGATTTAGGGGTGTTAAGAAGAAAGAAACGTGGGAAACCTGGTGAAGAGAGAAGAAAGATTACTGCATAGGAGGGTGTTAAAAGTAATTCTAATACTTTTGTTAGGTGGTCGTGAACCCCTTTAATCCCAGCACTTGGGAGGCAGAGGCAGGCGGATCTCTGTGAGTTCAAGGCCAGCCTTGTCTATTCAATTCAATGTTGGAGACTAGTGAGAAACTTGCAATGAGAGGATGTTATAACCATGGTGCCATAACTACAGAGTTTGAATGGATCCACCTATGGGGAAAAAGGGGAGAGAGTGATTTTATTTAAAAGGTTATCTTTGAAAAGGATGTCCAAACACATCTATTTTTCATAACTCTCTTGACTTTGAGCTGACGCCATCCCAGGGATATTGATATATGTAAGCTATTGAATCAGCAAAATTCATAGGAAGACATCAAGGCCAATAAATTATATTAATTTTGTATTAGGCATTCTCTGCACAACTGTACATGAAGATAATTTGGTTAATTCTGACAAATAACAGGCTTATGGAGATAATCATGAAGACCCTGTGCTTTGTGCTACAATCCTACACTTGTCTACTAAAGCAACCATCTCTTCTTTGAAATGCCTTTGAACCCATAATACAGACAATGTTGGACATTCTCTGAGTCCCACTTTTCTTCTCATGGTTTACCAGACACACTCACTCATACACATACAACACAGCTCTACCCAAGGTGCACAAATCTTTTATAATGTGAGTCAAAGAGTAATCATAAAGAACTGTTCTGCCCCCTTGGTGTTCTGTGAGTCTGCTGCATGTATCCTTCAGATACAGCTTTCAATTTTATTTCTTCCTAGTATTTGCCTCCCTAAGATTTCACATGCTATATCTTCTTAGAGATGAAATGTTCCCCATTTCCATGGCCTGAACAAAATCATCTCATTAGTGATTTAGTTCATTTGTCTTTAACACTCCAAACCATATTAATATCTTCCTTTGACCTACACATTTTTAATGTATGCATATCATTTATATGAATATATATCAAATATCTATTTCTTTTATTACATCAAAACTAATAAATGTAGGTTTGCATTATCTACAGATCAGTAATATTGGGCCAAGCACTGCAACATATGGAAGGAGTTGGAGGCTGTAGCTCAGTTAGTTAGGAGCAGAGGGAAAGCAGACAGAGAGGGAATGTGTCAGCTCTATAATAACATGTATGAAAGGATGAATGACTTCCCTATTGAAGGCAAGTATTCCATGGGACATGGACAAAATTAACACACCCAGGAAATTCTCTGCGTGTAGAGATAAAGGAGAAGATTAAAGCAATATCACAGACGACTTTAAGTGATGCTAGGCCGAGAAACCCCAGGGAATAAGAGGCAGTAGAAACTAAAATGAGAATTTTTAATTGCTGCAGTTCTATTATACACATTCCTGAGATTGATCCCTTTTAGTAGCTCACAAGTAGAATAAGACATTTATGGGAATATCAAGACCACAAGAAATTTGAAGTGTCACACAAATATTTCAGAGCTAAAATATTTGTATCACATTTGTAGCGAATTCATTAAGTTTAGACACTGGCTATGTAAGTGTGGAAATAAATAATAGCTATTTTTTTGTGTGTGATATTTTTCTGAAAAGTATATAAATTCATCCATCAGTCCATGAAACACATGCCCATTTCTATCATTATAATTTTAGAGTTGTAAATGAACCTTC
>LOEQ01014304.1:0-18467 GCA_001685075.1 Bramus lutescens | reverse complement strand
TGGTACACAGATTATTTCGGGGTATAAGCTAGCCGTGCGGGAGCTGGGCAGGTCAAAAAGCAGGGCGCGCTCCCCTTTATTACTACAACCATTAAATCTTGAACAAAATCTAAATGCTTGTTTTGATGTGCTAAATTTCAGAACCTGAAGTAGGAAAGTTCATCTGACTAATAAAATATGTCTTGTTTTAGACACTCTAGCACTATTTTCCTCTTATTTTGATGATTAAAGCATGTTAATCTATTTGTGGACCTTATTCTTAGAAGATTGAGCTCAGACTCCTGGATGTATGTGCCTGTTTAGCTACCATATTCCTTCAGATTGGTAAAAGTTGAGCACATGACTCAAAGCAGCCTAGTAGATGAAGATACTTGATAGGATGAGCATTGGGAAGGGTAACATACAGATAGGTTCTAGTTGACACTAAAACAGGTAAGGGAAGATCTACTATTGAATAAGAAGAGCATAATCAATAATAAAGTTGCTTCTCCGGGGTCTAGCTAGGTGAGTCTGTCTGCTCCTCCCCTCCATGCCCCCTCACCAATGTCATTGGTTCGATGAGGCCAAATGCCCTCACAGTTGCAGCTGCCAATAGGAGCTGACCTGAGATCTCAAATGAATGGCCTTCAGTGGTTTCCGCAGAATGAGAATAATCGAGGTTCCACATCCAGGACCCCAACTGAGTCTGGACCACCCTGCTTGCACCACTGCTAATGTATCAGCTTCTGCTGGGACCCATCCTGCATGTCTCAACCTAACGGCCCCTCCCATGCCACTTTCAGCCTCTCCATCCAGCTAGAAAGCACACATCGAAGACCCAAACATGTAACTACAGCCAATTAATGTTTTATAAGGAAAATAAAGCATCTTCACCAAATGTGCTGGGAAAACTGGATGTCTGGATATAGAAGAAGAAAATTAGACCCAAATTGATCGCCCTGCACAAAAGCTAAATCTAATGGATCAAAGACTTAAATGCTAAACCTTGAAAAACTCTGAAAGTGATAGAAGAACATGAAGATGGTGCCTTATATAATATAGGTGTGAGAAAGGACTACCTCACAAGGGCTCCATTTGCCCAAGAACCATGCTTAGCAATTGACGAGGGAGACTTCTTAAAACTAAAAAACTCTGCACAGTTAAAGAAATTATAAATAGAAAGGAGAAGCCCACAGAATGAGAGAGAATCTTTACCAGCTATATAGCTTACAGATGATTAGTATCTATAATATATAAAGAACTCAAAAACAGAGTAAAAAAAATGGACTCATTCAAAAAAATGGGTTTGGAATCTGAACAGCAAATTCTGGAAGAAAGAAATAAAAATGGTTAAGAAATATCACAAAATGTTCATTGTCCCTTGCAATAAGAAAATTGCATATCAAAACAACTTTGAGACTTTGTCTTGGCCAGTCAAAATTGCAAAGATCAACAAAATAACTGGCAATAAATATTGGAGGGAATTTGGCGAAAAGGAAAGCTTCATTCACTATTGGTGGGATGTGACCTGCTGCAGCTACTCTGGAAATCAGTGTGGAGAACCATCCAAAAGTTAAAATCAAATCTGCCATATGGCCAGCTATACCACCCTTAGTGTCTGCCCAGCATGGTGGTTTCCTAAGCCACTAGCTATCCCTACTTGAGTCAGATGGTTTGACAGGTGCTTCTGTTACTTGAATCTGAAAGAATCTTGGCTACAACAGCTAGGTAAAGTCAGCCATGATCGTCTGGTAAGCTGCTACTTTACAAATGATTGAGACTCAAATAATGATTTTCATCAAGAGTGGGACGATAATATGCACATTTCAGCGAGACAACCCTGCAACCAGGAGGGAAGAGGGATTGATTTCAGAGGCAGATATGGGACAGAGCCTGACAACAAGAATGAAAACTCAGTCTGACAAGGAAATCCTGGAGCCTCCCCTGATGTGGCTGAAGTAACACAGAAGAAATTTGGGAGATACCTAAGATATGAATGAGCAGAACTGAGACAGGTTGAATACTGGGATAAAGAAGTGTACGTTTTTTTCTAGCCTGGCGGTGGTGGCACACGCCTTTAGTCCCAGCACTCGGGAGGCAGAGGCCGGTGGATCTCTGTAAATTTGAGGCCAGCCTGGTCTACAGAGCCAGTTCCAAGACAGGCTCTAAAACTACAGCAAAACCCTGTTTAAAAAGAAGAAGTGTGCATTTTTTTTTACTGATTTACAACGTGGAGACTTTTGTCATCTTTAAGGGGCAATCTCTTCATCTGTGGAATGAGGTCAGTAAGACTTTACATCATAAGGCTGTTGAGCTTAAAGTGAGATGGTGGCATGAATAGGCTTGCCCTGGTGGCAGGTGGTATCCACATGCTTGACCCTCAGTGACTAGAAAACCTCCTACCCACCTTAGTTTGCTTTGAAGCTAAAACTCTATTGGAAATGGGAACTCTGCAAACATTTTCTATCAGTGTGTGTTCAGTAACCGTCATACAAGCAGGCCTGCCAGCAGCGTAGTCTTCTGGAGTTGAGTGGTTTGTGACAGATTGTCCCCCAGGGTGTGGGTGAGGTAGATGTACAGGGTACCCAGCCACAGTAGCAGCCTTTCAGTCTCCTTTGATCACATTGGTGATTGTCAGATGAGAAAGTTGACTGCTCGACTTGGCTCTTCAAGAAGGAAGCATAGACAGGGTTAAAGAATGAGGCTCTGCATGTGACTAGAAGACAGTGCCTGTGGGCATGGGGATAGCTCTTAAACCTGGGTTGTCATGAGTGTCTGCTAAGCTTGCTCCTGCCTACTACCTGTGTGACTCCATGCATAGTGCTTAAAATTTCTAGGCCTGCTTCTTCACCCATCAAATGAAATGTATTCCCTATTAGTATATATTAAGTGTGCATTATGCAGCGCCCATTCAGTCCAACTGCTTAGGAGATGCCAAGTAAACCTGAGTGCACTGGTGGTGATTTGCTCCTAATGCAAGCTGTAGATAAACTATTTTACCTACAGGAACCAGACCACACAGGAATTACCCAACCAGCACAATGGAGGGCACTACCATAGACCATTTGAAATGAGGAAAGGTTTGACAAGTCTGAAAATTTGGCTCTACTGAATGAGAAGGTAAAATCCTGAATGAGAAGAAAATTCCTGAACGAGAAGGTAACGGCAGGTCTGCAGGTCGCTGACTTGCAACACCACCCTGCTACTGTTTCCAACATGAACCGAAGCTCAGGCTTAAAGCAAGGGGCAGAAATAAAGCAATGGGCTGACTTGAAGATGAACTATAGGTCAGAAGCCTCTGGTATAAATTAACTTATGAAACTAATCCGCAGCTGGCAAGCAAGCACATATTCACATGCTGGAAGCAGTTGCATCCTGATTCGATTTGTCTGGAAGGTCTTGGACTGAAAAGCAGACTCTGCAGGTAAGGGAGAACGGGGCTGATTGGAGGTTCATCATCTAATAGCCCACTTGTTACATAGATAAGAGATTCGTTGCATTTTGTTATCACTGGGCTCTGGGTATAGAACAGGTTGATCTCACATCGCCTGGATATATATGTTGAATGTAGAGGCTGAAGGTTGATGTCAGAACTCATTCTTTGTTTTTCTTCTACCTTATCACTGAGGCAAGGAGCTCCTATCAAACCCAGAGTTCATTGATATGGCTCGTCTCATGACCCAGCTTGCTCTATGGAGCCCCTGTCTGGACATGCTGGAGGGATTTCACACCTACCTGACATTTATAAAGGTTTTGGGGTTTTAACTTATCATCAGACCTACATAGCAAGATTTTTAATCACAGAGAAATCCCAACCATCACTCACTTAATAATAACAATTCTATCCCTTCTTCAGCATCCTGACAAAGATAGCCCTTCACCATAGCTCAACAGACTCTGTATGATATGAATTGTTTCTATGTGACTTGACTTGACATACACATTTGATAATAAATCATGCTTTTGTTAATACTTCTGTAAGTAAAACTCAGAAAACCATCCCTCATATATAGAATACATCAAATAAGCATTCAGAAACCACCTTGTATATACCAGAAACAGATCAGTACAATACTCACCTGGGGTAAGAAGAAAGACACTGAATTGATTGCCTAAGATATGCTAGGCATAGAGGTTAGGATTACAATGACTCCCATCAGCTAATATGTTCGAATACTTGGTCTCCAGGTGTTGAAACTGTTTTTGAAAGATTAGGAGGTGTGGCCTTTTGGAAGGGGTGTGTTGCTAAGGGCAGGGTTTGAGGTTTCAAAAGACTTCCACCGTTTCAAGTTTGTTCACTCTGCTTCATGTTTGTGTGTAAGAATGTGAGCTGTAGGCTGTGTCATGACTACTTGTGTCCGTGTTCCTCACCATGATGGTGATGGACTTCTATATGTCTTTGACTATAAGCCTCAAATAAAACCTTCCTTCTATAAAAATAAAAAGTCATTTAAGTATATGGTGCCTCAATTTAGTTACCCGCATGAAAACATCAGTAGTAATATGTGTCTCCATGTTGTATGGGTGACATGAGATTCATTTGCAAAATGTTAACTTGGCCTTTGTGTTGAATGTGTACTTGGTGACTCTCAGATCACTTTAAAAAGTTACCTTCTTCAACAGAGAGTTCGAGTGCCAGTGTAAATGTTGACAGCATTGTTCTCTGCCTCCCTGCTAGAACTTTTTGGTGAGAAGATATGAGTTGTGGAAGCATTTTATCCTTAAGGCGAGGAGGAGAGGAAAAGTTGCCAACAGTGTATACTCACCCTAGATTAAAACTCCATTTTTTCATGAAGCAGTGTACCTCTACTGCTGGTTCTCAGAAGGATTATAATATTTAGGGGATAATATAATTTGATGGCTAAATATGTTTTCTGCCAAGCCCAATGACCTGAATTCGATTCCCAGAACCAACATATTGGGATGGATGAGAGAAGCTATTTTCCTAAGTTGTCCTCTGACCTCCACAAGTGCATGCATGTGAAATTACACATACACACACACATTTACACACACACACTCACCATAAATAAAGAAATACAATGTTTTATTTATAAATTTAACATCTGCTCTCTTAGTACAAAATACAAAGTTTGCTTCAAAGATATTAAGAGCTCATTACTTCTGAACCAAATATGAATGGCCATGGCCTGGTAACACAGAGTAAGGGTGTTCTGAAGAGCATGAACCAATGTAAACATGATTATATGAATTTTAAAAGTCATAGAGCAAAAGAAATGTAAACCAGGCCATTTCCCAGATATATTGCTGGGAACCTCCAGTGAGTGGGTTGTGGCAAAGCAGAGAAAACTCTGCTGTAGCCTTTCCATGTTATCTGATGACATTCTTAGCTTGGGGCTGATGGAAGTTCATAGTCTGTGAAACTTAAACATTTCAAATGTTGCACTTGATAATTAAAAACATGCTGCATCAACACAGTGGCAGAAGACAAACAGCTACTAAGGGTACCAAAGAGGATTCAAATTAGTTTTGACTCTGGACCTACACTAATTTCCAAAGTCACCAACTTCCTGCTGGTCCTCTGCCTTGGAAGCCCTTAAATGTGGCTTTTAACTGGGAGCTCCAGTCCCAGCTTCCCACTCAGGATCTAATGTCACACTCTGTCCTGTCTCCTTGGGCTCCTCTGGGCGCTATCAATGGTTTCAGGGACCATTCCTTAGAGACCCATCTCTGTGTGCTGTGAATGACACTTTGATTACCCGTGTGCTCAGTACCTCTTCCCTCTGGATGTGTAGGACTGAGAATCCACAGCAGCCGAGGGTATGGCCCTTTCTCACTGAGGAGCATTGGCTGAGCCTGTCCCTGTCATCGGTGCCAACACATAGTTCAGAATATCAACAAACATAAGAGACGACAACTTCCCCTGTGTGTTTTTCTTGCAATGTAAGAATTGGTGATGATGATGATGATGATGGCAGTTTCCAGGCACAAACTGAAAAGGCAAAGCAGTGTGGGCCTTCCCTTTTGTGACCAGATTTCTATTCTCAGTACACTGGCTCACTTGGTGACTTAGCAAAGTGATCCCTGGTCCTGCTCTTCTCAGGTATGATGTGCATCCTCCCTGGGGTGGGCATCATTATGATGGAAACCACATTTCTCAGGGACCACGTGATTTTTCTGAGTATAAGTCACACGGGAACACAAAAGTCAATCATTGCTGTATGCCACATGTCTTGTCACAGCACAGAGGAAGAGGCGACAGGAATCATGCCAGTGGAGATGGTAAGATGGCTTGTATGTAGAGTGAAGGGAGTGGCTTTACCCATGAATTACGGCTTCTCTATATTATGTTCAGTTGTTGCTAGAATCAACCTTGCAGATTGGTCCTGAATTATTACACTGGAGTAAGATTTAGCATCTCATTCGCAGAAAACTAATAACATCCATAAACAGCAAGACTTCCTGTGTGCCTTGCCTTGTCAAGGAAAGGCCATGGAGCATGCCTAGACCTGCTGGGAAGTCAGAGCTGCCCAGCCAAAACTGTCCTTAATTGCTAAAGCTACAAGAAGCGAGAGCTCCAGTTTCTAGGGAAATGAATGCTTAATGCTAAGCAAAGCACTTAAAAGAGTGCTTCAGATGTAAGAAGCCCTATGCTGAAGCAAGGCCTGCTTCTCTTTCAGATATCCATTGAAGCTGCATGAAATGGGTTATGTGTGTTTTGCTTTCCCCAGAGGCTTGCTTCCCTTCTAAACTCTGCAGTTGCTACTGGAGCAGAGTGGAGGCTGACTTAGGTCCCTTCTGCTGCCTATTCTGTAGTCTCAGATGCGGTCAGGCTATGCATTTCATGTGTGGATACACTGATGCCGACTGCTGCTCTGCTGTACACAGGGCTTCACGCTGGACAATGGCCATGCTTCACAGGCTGCCTCCATGATAGCCATGAAAGCCCGACCCAGGTTTCAAGGGGAAACTGTATACAGAGGAAGGAAGCAGGGACATAGTGTCCGGAAGGAAAACAAAAGAAAGAGGAAAAACTGTCTTTCCACGTCAGGCTCAGGTATGAGTCAACCATCTTAAGAAGTTTTATAGACACACTGGATTTTTTTTTATTGCTTTGCACAGTCTACTTCTCAACTGCATAACTGATCTTATAAAGTAGTCTGATCATAGATGATCTCATAAGCATGTGCTCAGTCCACAGTTTATAACTGAGCTTAAGAGAGCAAATGACACGTTCAGGGTCTAACGCGTTGTCTGATTCCTGGCTTCCAGGGTGAGCAGAGCTGACAGTCATCTGACCTCTGAAGTGTTACAGACCTAGCAAGTGACACTCTGCCTTTGCCCACCCTATGAGAACGATGCTCCTGAAGCGACCTGTCAAAAGTGAGGGGCACAGCTATAAGTGTGAGTCTGAGTTCAGTTCCTCGCCTTGCCACTTCCTAGCATTGAATATGACTGCTGCTCTCTGACACTTGGCTGGACAAAAGACCGACTGGGATGGATACTGTGTAGGTTGTAATCAGGTGGAATTTACACACACTAGCACAGAATTTTGGATTTTTGCTTTAGTGAAGAAGTATGAGCTCTAAGAAGATAATTTGAATTGCTTATGGAAGCAAAATAGACATTTGAAGAGGCTATACAATGGAAACAGAAAAAAAGGAAGACCAACCTAAGGGCAGTGAAGAAGGGAAAATGTTGAGAAGTCCAGATATTTCCTGATAACCTTTCTTTAAATCTTTCTGAATGAAATGGGTGAAGAGTTCATCTCTATTCTTTACAAAGCCTTCAGCAAGCAGTTCTATAATTGCTGATGCTTTAGGAAGTGTGTGTGTGTGTGTGTGTGTGTGTGTGTGTGTGTGATATGTGCATGTATAGACATGTAAATTAGAGAGTGAAGAGAGAGGGCAAATACAGGGCAGGGCTCCCAGCAGGCACAAGAGAAGGACCTGGACACAGGAAACCTGTTCCCCATGTGTATAAAACATTCAAACCCCTGGCACATAGCAGACATTCAGGACATTCTGTAAATGTAAGCTACTTGAAGAACTGAGAACTATTCAGTGAACCTGTGTCTTTTGTGTTGCCATATAAATTATAAGATTAGTTTTTAATATTTGTGGAAAATTGCATTGCAATTTTGATGAGGTCGCATAGACTCTGTAAATTGCCTTTGTGAGGAAGGCCATTTTCACAATATTAATCCTGCTAATCCATCAGCATGGGAGGTCTTTCCAGCTTCCAGGCTATTCTTCAGTTTCTTTCTGCAGTGTCTTAAAGTTTTCATTATACAAATATTTCTCTTTCTTGGATAGATTTATCCAAGACTTTTGAGACTATTGTGAATGGAATTTCTTGATTTCTTTCTCTATATGTTTGTCATTAATGGGGTCTGGCATAGGATAGTAGATACCACAGGATAGCAAATAAAAAAGCCTAATGCCAGGATCAGGTTACTGCTTTCAGAGGTGTTAGTCAATGAGGTCTCCAAAGTCCCCCCAAATGTCAAAGCTGTCTCTATTGCTCTTGGTTATCCTCCAGGACGTGAAAGCAAGACTCCGCTGCTGAAGACACAACATGCTTGAGTCATAGAACATGAAGAAATCTAGCTGGTACTGAACTTGAAGCTTCACCCCTATTGAGTATAGATCACAGCATGGAAGGTGCTATGAGCACTCCCAGGGAAAGAAATTCCTCCATCAGATTGGCCTGTGGACATGTCTGTGGGATATTTTCTTGCTTGCTGATTGATGTAGGAGGGCCTAGCACACTGTCACTAGGTAGGTATATTGTAGGATAAGGCCACTTGTTGGTTCCCGGCCACCCAGACTCCCGAAATAACCACATGGAAACTATATTATTTGCAATACTGTTTGGCCAATAGCATAAGTGTATTTCTGGCTAACTCATATCTTTAATTAACCCATCTCCATTAATCTGTGTATCGCCATGAGGCTGTAGCTTACCAGATAAAGTTACAGCATCTGTCTCCGGCGGGGCTACATGACTTCTCCTGTCCCTGCCTTCTTTCTCCCTGCATTCAGTTTAGTTTTCCCTGCCTAGTTATATTCTGCCCTAACAACAGGCCAAGGCAGTTTCTATATTAACCAATGGTGTTCACAGCATACAGAGGGGAATCTCACATCACAGGTAGACTTAGATTGTATAAGAGAAGTAGCTGAAGATAAGCCCAGGAGTAAGCCAGTAGGCAGTATTCCTCCATGGTTTCTTCTTCAAGTTCTTGCCTTGGCTTCCTTTAATGATGGACCGTAACCTGTACACCAACTCAAATCTTTCCTTCCCCAAGTTGTTTTTGGCCAATGTTTTTTTTATCACAATAACAACAACAACAACAACAACAACAACAACAAAAGCTAGAATAACACCTATGTCAGCTATTACAGCCAAGGTCCTGTCCATGAAACACACAATCTATATAACCCAGACCATCTATCCATGCCCCTCCTCCCCAAGTTCATCTCCCAAACCAACCTGGCCTCTGTCTTCTTCTATTTTATCCTGTTCCTGTGGAGAAGAGCTACTCACATCATGGCCGCCAGGAAGCAGAGAGAGAAAGGATGTTGGGGCTCTAACGAGCTCCCCTTTTATTCCTTTGAGAATCCCCAGCCTGAGGGATGATGCTGCCCATATACTCTCAGAATCTCTGCAAACACTTTCAGAGACAGACTCAGAAGTATGCTTTACTAACTCCCAGAGTTCTTCTCAGGCAGCAGCCCTGACCCTACCCAGCTGCACATCACCTGAGATTTTCTCCATACTCTGCGCCTTTCCCAGATGCTTTGGGTTTGTTTCTCTTACCATCTGCCTCCTGCATACTACAGTGTGACACTGCTCTATGAACAGGGAGTCTTGTGATAACAAATCCCTGGCCTAGACCATGTGCATGTTTGACTTTGTTCCACAGCAACATTCTAAACCTGCTCAGGGGTGCACTGTGATATTATCTATGATAGTCTATGCTGTTTTTTAAAAAGTGCTAGCAGTGACCCACTAATGGGCTACAAACCACAGACCCTAACCATTTCTGGAAGACATTAAGCACTCAAACAATAAAGGGTAGAATTTGTAAGAACAATTATCCACTACTAATTCTAGGAAGAGAAGCTCTCCATGAGTGAAAAGAAGTATGGCTAACTGATAGCAAAGTATGGGGACAGCAGGTGTCACAGCTCACTACCATAAAGAGACCTTTTAGTGGTAGACCTAGTATGCTGGGAAAGTGACGTGGACCCAGATTGAGGAATACCAGGTGGAATGAATGGGCTCTCTTATTAATTTCCACACAGGAGACAGCGGGCTCCCGCAGAAAGGGCTCAAATGCACAAACTGGTGCATCGTCCGAAACCTAATTCTTCCCATCTCTATTACCAGACCCAAGATTAGAACTGAAAGATAAAATCCTGCAGCTTTTGTTTTAAATCCTCAAAAAGAAAAGAATGACAAAAGCTATTCTTTGCTAATTTTTTTATTGTTTTGTGGTGTGTGTGTGTTATGTGCATACGCATGCATGCAGGGGCCGTGTGAAGACAATCACTCTTCTCCTTAGGACAGGGTCTCTCACTGAATGAAGAGATAACTGTTCTGTCTAGACTGGCCGGCAAGCCCCAGTCTGCCTCCTTTCTCTCCCCAAGCGTTAGGATTATAGACAAGAAAGTGCCCGTGTCTAGACTTTTACATGGGTCCTTTTCTCCAGACTTTGATCTTTTACTATGGAACCCAACTCATGATCCGCTTCCCTTAGCCTCTCAGGGGTTATATATCATCGCAGGTGTCCACCTTGTCCACCTTGGATAGCAATGTATTTGTGACTATTTTGCTGCGATAAAATACCATGACCAAAAGCAACTTAGGGAAGAAGTTTATCTTGGCTTATGGTTCCAAAGGAAGAGGCCATAATGGTGGGGGAGGGGAGGGCATGGCGGCCAACAGCTAGATCTAAAAGCTGAAAGATCTCATCTCCATCTATATGCAGGAAGTAGAGACAACAAACTAGAAATGGGGGTGAATTTATAAGCTCTCAAAATCAGGCTCCGCCTAGTAATGTAGTTCCTCAAATAAGGCTGAACATCCTAAAGGTTCCATAACCTGCCTAAAGAGCACCACCCACCAATCGACAGAGTTTTAAAATATTCAAACATATGGGGGACAGTGTCAGTCAAATCACCACAGATGGAAAACTCTGACTATGCTTGAGCATGTTGTGGTGGGCTACTACCTCCTCTCCGCTTATCCACTTGGACTTAAGGGAGCCCAGCCTGATGTCCTTCCAATCTAACCTCAACATATCCCTACATAAGCTCACAGAATGTGTCTGTATCTACCTGTCAGCAGATCTAGGCTCCCAGAGGCCCGTATACAACCCTTGTTCCCATCCCTTGGTCACACTGGAGTCTTTTCACTGGGTGTACTCCTGTAAATACATCACTACTATTCATTTGTCCCTATTAAAAAAAATTAAAAACCACTTTTGAAGAATTGGTAGTATTGGGGATCTAGAGGGGTTTCTGAGAAGCATGGTCATGGAGTGTGATTGGAGTACATTATAGAAATGTATGAAGTGTCATTATAAAACCCATTATTTTGCACAATTAACCTATATTAATTTATAAATTACTTTTGAAAGAAAATATTCATATTAAACTTGCTTTAATAAACTGATTAATATGGAGTGGGTGAGTGTTAATTTCATAACTTGGTCATGATGCAATAGCAAATGATCTTTTATAATACGTATATACATATAAAACTAATAACACCCTACCAAAAAAGGAGAAAATTATACCATATTAATTATTCATTTTGTTTGTAGGACTCATTCTGCTTTGAGAAATATTTAAAGATGAAAGAGTGTGCCTTAAAATAGAAGTAGTATTTTAATTAGCACCGATTACATAGGTGCCAGGGAACATAGTCCTTTAGGGAGCATTCCTTTGCCATTTAAGAAAAGTTGATTATGAATGCTTTAACTGAAAATAGTAGTCTAAACTATATAAAATTGTACTTTCACAAATTAGAAATGATTAAGCAGTAACAGATCCATAAGTTGGCACCACATAAGAGTACACGAGACTTCGGTATTCTAAGCATAGTTTGCTTTTGACGATGACAAAGAAAAGAGAGATAAGTGACCACCAGAATTAATTAGAAAATTACAGTCAAGACTGGCATCCTTGTACTGATGTTGGCTTCCTCTCCTGATAGTTTTCTCCCTAAAGGAAATCTCAAGCTACCACCATATCTTCATATCTCCTTGAAAGGAGAAGGAAGGAAAAGCCAGAAGGAAGGAAATAGGGAGAACAGAGTCACAATAGTTTGGATGGCAGAATTCACTCAGAATTCTCCATCAGATTTTGATGTTCTTCTCATTATGCAGAAATATAATTTCATCTTCCATGACTATCTCTGGATACCAGAGAAGCTGTAATTTTTCTGCCACATGTAGATGAGGTTGAAAAGTGGAGTCAGGGGAGATGGATTGGGGGTAACGTGCTGGTTGCACAAGCCTATAGACTTGAGTTCAGGTCTGCTGCTCCCACTTCAAAGCTGGGAGCAGGGGCAAGCATCTATAGCCATAGCCTAGGGACTCAGAGATGGGAGACTCCCTGGAGCTCATTGCCCCACCAGCGTGACTGAACTGTTGAAGGTTCAGAGACAGATCCTGTCTCACAGATGTGGGGGAGAGAGATCCAGGAAGACATTCAAGTTGTCCTCTGGCTTCCATGTGTGCGTGTATGCATAACTGTGTGAACATGTACAGAGACCACACCTACACATGTGTACCCATATGCAAAATTTAAAAGAAAGTTAGAAGAGAAAATTCTATTAGATAATCTTGAGTGTTGTTATAAATTTTGGTTTTCTAATTTCTAGCTTCTGGATAAGGGAAGGGAGGCCTGAGCATATGTTGCTTGTCTCCTGTTCCCTCACACACAGTCATGGTGGGCTGGCATTGAACCAGGTGTGTTCTGCTACATGAGGCAGAGCTGTTAAGGTCTGTGGGACTTTTGATAATCCCACCCATGATTACTATTCACGCAAGTCTCAAAAATTATAAAACTCTAATGTGAGTTGATTCTCTAGTCATTTCCATCTTTGTGGTCCATTATGAAGGAAGCGCACAAGCCTGAAAGAACTGAAATTTCAGAGGCTATTGAGAGATGTGGATATTAAGAGAAACCAATTCATAATCATATTTTCAGAGAGGAAGATGACAGGGGAGGGGGAAGAAAAAAGAAAACAGGGAGGATGGAAGAGGGAGAATGTGAGACTCACAGTTAGCAGGACATTTTTCTCGCTGAGCAAAGCCACTTCTTCTCCAGGATAACTCCAGCATTTTCACAGCAAACCAGGGCCAGCAGCATCCTTCTGCCAAATTCAGGCTCTTGTTTTATGCAGGAACTGCACCACTAGGCAAAAGCTGAATGATGAGGGTCACATCACCTCAGACACTGACACAGCTGTGGCTAAGTAGTGTTGAGAGCAGCACTCACTGAGACCCCAGGACCATCGTTCTCTTAGGCACTCTTTCAGTACCCACACATTATTGCAAAGAGGGGAGACAACAAATGTAAAAGAATGCAGCAGGGCTGTCTCAGCCCTGTCATTGTGACCCAGGAGAGATAACCCCATCTGGGCTCTAACTTCTTTTCCTCTATAAAATAATGCGATTAGGATAGATGATGCTAAAGATGATTCATGTCCTCATACTCTATGTCAGTTGGGGTTGAGTGTTTCCAGGCAACAGAAACCAATAAAACCTCAAGGAATAGAGGAGAAAGTGGAAGAACCAAGCAGGCTCTGGAAGGGTCAAGACCGGCAAATGCTCTGGGAACCTGGAAGCTGTGACCATATCCTTAGTATTTAGCAGGATGACTTGCAAGCTTTTGGCTATTGAATAGATAATACACATCAGGCTAGGCTAGGGTAAGACTTTCAGAATGCTCCACCTCGATAGTATATGATTATAGCAGAGTCATTCTCTGAAATAAAACTGTCAAGTAACCAATAGAGGCAAAAGGAGTGGGTCTTCAAGACATAAAAGCAATAGACAATTGTCTACCTGGTCTGACTGTGGCTTCAGCTGGCTGGTCATATTTGAGTTAATAATACCAAAAGCCTTCTATTAAGACCTTTATGTGTCAGAAATCATATAGAATAAACTAAATTCATTTTCTGCCCTGCTTTGCCATTTGCTGCTATTTAGACGCTTCAGAGGTACACAGGGACAAGGCTAGTTAACGTGAAGACATCTATGAGGAAGCACTGACTGGCAATGCTTGAACACAGCACCTCACCCCATGCCCTCCAGCCTTCCGCCCTAGCCCCTGACCTTTAACTGTCCAAACGCTTCTCTTTGGTACTGTCCGGTTAGAAACTCGAATGCGATTTTCTGAGAAAACTGATACCATCATTTCCTAAAGGGATGAGGTTACTGACACCGGTTCATTAATTGCTTCTTTGTTTCTGAGCGGTTTCGGAAGCAAGACCATTTGCACGGCGGTGGCACCAATGCGGTTCTCACACCATGTAATTCAATAATGGGGACAGTCAGAACAGCTCTCTGAGGAAGGGGATAACCAGAAATTTGATGATTTAGCCCTGCAATAAAGACCTATTAGCAGCAAAATGTAGTCAATTGACATTCAAATGCAATAAATTAGCACAGCGTTTGAATAAGTCCCACAAAGTCCTCAGGTGCTTTGTCCAGGAGGATAATTAACATCCTCTGCATCTGTGCACTTGGCAGTGTGCTCTAATGGCCTCCTGATTTGAACCAGGAAAGCACATTTCCATGGGTTCTCTGCCAGCACAGAACTGTAAAACACAGCAGTAGGATTCCAAGCCTTGAGCTAATCTTAGCTTCAGTCTTCATGGACCCGCCCAGTCCCTATATAGATTATAACGTAATGTCCTGTGTTATTTCCCTGTGTTTTAGGAGATAAATCATTGTTTGATTTCAAGACTCTCCTGTCTCCATCACGTTCCCCTTTCCTGTACAATATTGAAGGAATGCAGCTGAATGTACAGCATTAAGAGACTACAAAGGAATGTAACTGAGTGTTATCACTGACATGGCCTCAAACTCAACGATGCACTGTTCACACAAACCATTGCTTTCTTCCTACTCTTAGTCTTTGTTCGAACTTCTCCTATGTTTGTTTTTTTTTGTTTTGTTTTGTTTTGTTTTGTTTTAACAAAGATACCTTCTCTTTTTCTCAAAGGGCAGATTGAAACCAACCCCAACCCTTGGTTAGAAAAATGCTGATTCCGCAGGTTCACGGTGGGGCATTTTCTAATAAACTGCAGCATGATGCGAATGCTGACAGTTTTAGGCCATGGACTGTGTATCCCTGCTACATACTTCACAATGCAGTTGAAGGGCTTTGTGGAAGCCAACCCTGATGTGGTTGTTTAAATAAGAATGATCCATACAGGCCCCTGAATTCGAATTTTTAGTCCTCAAGGAGTGGCACTATTTGAGAAAAATTACGGGGTGTGGTTTTGTTGAGGGAGATATGTGACTGGAGAAGGGATTTGAAATTTCAAAGTCTACACGAGTCCACACAGTGTCACTCTATCTGCCTGTGGACCAGGATTTAGCTTTCGGTCACTGTTCCATTATCATGAGCGCAGCCCTGATCCTACCATTCCCCCACCATAACAATAATGGATCAACCCTTTGAAACAACGAGCATGTCTGTAGTTGTATTTTCTTTTACTCTTTAGGCTTTTTGGGGGGCAGGGCGGGCTGCCACCCGTCTTCCAAATAAATCACATGCAGAATCTTAGTCTTTTCTTTTGAATGCCCAGCCTTAGCTTGGCTTGTTTCTTGCCAACTTTTCTAAACTTGAGTAATCCCATCTACCTTTTGCCTCTGGACTTTGACCTTTCTCTTCTGTAAATCTTATTTTCCTTCTTACTCTGTGGCTGGCTGGCTGGCTGGCCCCTGACATCCTCTTTTCCCCAGATTTCTCCTCCTATTTATTCTCTCTGCCTGCCAGCCCGGCCTATCCTTTCTCCTGCCTTGCTATTGGCCATTCAGCTCTTTATTAGACCTTCAAGTGTTTAGCCGGGCAAAAACCACAGCTTCACAGAGGTAAACAAGTGCAGCATAAACAAAAGCAACACATCTTTACATCATTAAACAAATGTTCCAGAGCATAAACAAATGTAACACAACTTAAAATAATATTCTACAGCACAAGTCCACAGTTAAATTCCTTCTGCTATGAAAATTGCCTTGGTCATCAAGTCTCTTCACAACAATAGAACAGTAACTAAGATACCTGGCTATGTTTTTTTTTTTAAGGTGAGAATTTTTTAAATATAAAATGTAGTTTCCTAGTATGTGAATGAAAATGTATACATACATGCAAATGACGATGTATCATCATTCAGTGAGTAAGCACACATGGAAACTGTAGAAGGGAAAGATACAGAAAAACAGAAAGCATTGCAGAAAGCCACTCCAGAGAAGGTGTGATATGGAGCATCACTCTGAAGGTTGCATGGGGACAAATAATAATAATGAAGTCTGCAACTCACCTGAGGTTAGGAATCTAATCTGAAGTCTCTACCAAAATCCTACAAACCAAAAAAGAACAGGAAATCAACCCAGATCAAATCAGAGCAGGCTGAAAGCGGGGTAAAAGAGAGCTCCTCACATTTCTCTAAGACTTCACAACCCCACCAAATTAGTCCTTATGTGGGCGTGGGGTCAAACCCACACAGCCTGTACCACTCAAAATACCTCAGACATCAAGGACAAGGTCAGAAGTCCCTACAGTTTCCAATGGACTCCATAGAGGCCAGAGCAGAAGAAAGAATGCCACTTCTCTCTGAAAGGATGGAATCACCAAACCCTTACAGATTCATTCACAAGGAACATGAACTTGTAGTTAGACACATAAACATGAGCGCATACACACATATGCTCACATTTGACATGTGTATGGAAACAAGACAAAAAGAACCAGAAGAAATAGCCAGCACCAAAATTAGAAAGCTGTTTGATTTGGAATTATCACTCAGACAAACTACAAATATAATTATTTTCAATATATTTAAAGGCAAAGCAGGTGATTTGACTTCCTATTTCCCAAGTTCCTGCATGGAATAATTACCCAAACAGCCCTAATTGACTGAATGAATACAGCTCAGACAACTGCTCCAGCAACAGTGGTTGTCAAAATGAAGACGCTAGGGAAGGTTCCAGAAGACAGTAGTAAATTACACTCTCCTAGAAATAATCTGCTTGAACCAAGACTCCTGGAAGTTTCTTTGTAGTTACCCTATGCTCTTTTTTTGAGCCTTGTAGAGCAAGACTTCTTCCTAAACAGCTATTCTCTCACACAACTGAGCAAGGAAAGTCCTGATGGATCTTCTTAGCCCTAGGCAAGCATCCCCGGATTCCAAAGACTTTCCGTTGAAGAGCAAGACTGGACGGCTGCTAAATCCTAAACTTCACAGTTGTTTAAAAAGAATACATTTTTCATGGAATTGAATTTAGAAATATATTGGAATTTTTAAACTTAGGGTCTCTAAGTAGGCAAAATATCTATTACTGTGTTTTGCTTCTTTATTTTGGGGGGTAGTGATTAAGGTAATCTAAATAATTTGCATATCTCAAAGGAAAAGGCATCTAGAAATTTCACTCTACTTTCAAAGAGACTGGGAGCCATAATCCCAAAATGACCATTAAAAGATTTATTTCTTATACCACCACTTTTACAAAAGAAAATGGCAAAACTGGAGGTCAGAGAGATAGAATGATTTGCTTAACAGCACTATATATATTCAGAATTCCAACAGTGGCCCAGGAGAAATGTTGTCTGAGGTTTTCTGTCCTGCCCAGTTCCCACAGTCATTAAGTCCCAAAGAAATCACACAGAGGTCTACATTGACTATAAACTGATTGGCCCATTAGCTCAGGCTTTGTATTAGCTCTTATAGCATGTATTAGCCCATTATTCTTGTCTATGTTAGCTACATGACTCAGTACCTTTTTTGGCAAAGCAGTCACATCTTCCTTCTCCTGTGGCTGGGAAATGACTGTGGAGGAATGGGCTTTCTTCTTCCCAGAATTCTCCTATTCTCCTTGACCTGCCTCTACTTCCTGTCTGATTGTTCCGCCTATACTTCCTGCCTGGGTACTGGCCAATCAGCATTTATTTAAAACATAATTGACATAATATAGACCATGGTCCCACACTACTTCCCCCTCTTTTTTTTAAACAAAGGAAAATATCCATAGTCCATTTTTTGTGAATGAGGGCATAGTTTTCCAGGCTACTTCCTGCTGGTTGGGGAACCGATAATTCTAAATTTTCTTTAGGTCCCCATAAGATTATCAGCACCCCCAACCAGAAGGAAGAAACCTAGAAAACTATGCCTACATTCCCAAAAATATACTATGGATATTCTTGATTTTTTTTTAAAAAGAGGGGCAAGTAGTGCAGGACAATTGTCTATATTCTATCAATTATGTTTTAAATAAACACTGATTG
>LOEQ01014303.1:6100-16994 GCA_001685075.1 Bramus lutescens | reverse complement strand
CATTTCTTCAAACTTTTTGTTATTCTTCTCATCCATTTCTTTAAGGGAGGTTTTATATCCTCTTTAAGGGCTTGTATTGCTTTCATAATATCACTTTTTTCTACTTCTTCTGGATTAGTGTGTTCAAGTCTTCCTGTTGTAGGTTCCCTGGGTTCTGGTGTTAACATGTTGATTTTCAGATTGTTGGAAGAATTCTTACATTGGCGCCTGCCCATCTCTTCCTACAAATGCTCTCCAATTGATCATTTGGTACAGGATCAGGGCCCCTTGCTGTCCAAGGACCTCTCCAAAGGATCTTCTGGTACAGGATCAGGGCCCCTTTCTGGCAAGGGTCCTAGCAGAAAAAGTTGAAAAAAGGCCTACCTTTCCGCTGGTAGGCCCTCCGATGGATCTTCTGGTACAGGATCATGGCCCCTTTCTTGCCAGGGGACCTCACAGACAGTGGGTGTACCTTTCTGCTGGCAGGCTATTGAAACAGAGGAACTCCTGCCTGGTTGAACTCACCACCCTATCCCAGTGCCCAAACAGGCTCTTTATTTGATTTATTAATTAAAATTTGCAGATAAAATGTTTCCTTGTATAAACCCAAATGCCAATTCTCTTCTAGTTTACCCTTGAATTGTCTTTTTGACTCAAACTTTCCATTTGAAAAATAAAAATATCAATTTTCAATATTGAACTTCAAAGACACATAAAAACATGGCATTTGTATTTTAAAAGGCAATTTAGTTAATTACTTCCGTACTAAATGATTAAGTTATATAGCAAGAAATCTTAGACCATGATAAAGAAAAGACATTATTCAAAAAAATTAATGAGCACTTTCTTAGAATGCAGGAAAACTGTTCTTTATCTGGCTTAAATAACAGCTTCTCTTTGGAGTCAGGCTTCTCTCCCACTAGCCTTGACTAACTCCCAGAGGCAATCATGCATGTCCCTTTGCTTATCTCAGATAATAGCTGAATTTTACATTTGGACTTGATATGTACTCTTTGACTTCCTACCTGTATAGTTATCAGAGGGCAGGAAATTTAGCCACTATATCACAAACACATGGTGAAGAATCAAAGATACAAGTTGACTTGAATTAGTGGAAAGTTGCATTAACATTTTTCAAAGAGAGAATGAATAATTTAATTCAGTTTGTTCCAAGACACAGACAATGATGATTTAGAATAAAGCTAGCTGATTTAGCTTTTCTGGTTTCTTCTTGGCAGGATGCTTCTATACACACCATTCAGGCATTTCTCAAAAACATGATTCCAAGAGAATCTCATAATTTTTAGGATAAAAAGCATACATAAATCTCTCATGGTACAGTTCATAATAATGTGCACTTGACTTTCTGAAGTAAGAGGATGTTTTTATCACAGTTTTTCTCTGATGGATTCCATAAATGTCATGCATTTTTATTTGAGTCTTTTGTTGTTGTTGCAGAATCTCTGACACATCTTAACTAAATTCAAACAATTTTCAAAAATGATGTATTATTTAATTAGTTAAATATTTTCAGGTATTGTTTGTAGTCCAGAAAAGAGAACATTCTAAACTTCTTAAACTACAACAAGCTAATTCTATTGGAAAATAATAGTTCAAAATAAACAAGAAAAAATTTTATTCTTGCCTGAAAATTAGCAGGCTAATGAAAGAAAAATGCAGATAAATGACAAAAAATAGGTATTAGAATATTGACACCAACTCCACAAAATCTAAGTTTGAACCATACCCTGTCGTCCTGTCAGTAGGACAGAAATAAAGTTACTTAATTGAAAACAGATTTGTTTTACCCTTCTAAAGATAATTGATACCCACTCACCTTACCCTATTCATACAGTTATCAAAGAAGCAATCAACTCAGGAGTGACTGTCCATGGTCTTGGATTGCTTCAGTCCTGCTTCTTTTCACTGTTCCTATTGATTTGGGGACTGAGCCCCAAAGACCCAGCTATTTTATGAGCATCCAACATGTGAGAAATATGTGCCAAATTCTAAAGTTCGTGAAGTGTAGTCCACGTATAGCCTTGTAACTCTGCCTATCTAACTGGTCTTTAACTTCTTCAGAGCTTCACTTTCCTATCAGTGAAGGCAAAAGTGCAAGATTAGGTATTTTGCTAAAGTTTACTAAATAGTTAACAGACTGAAATACATTTCTTATTCTTTGTTTTTCCTATACATTATTTGCCAAAATTTATCAATGCTAGAAAACAGAGATGCAGAGCTGCCATTGAGGGCATCGAAATCACAGTCATCATTGTTGGGGTTTTGCAATATAGAAGAATCCATATTGGAGCAGGCAATTTAGCATACTTGAGGATAGACTCTGCCAGGGAGGGAACAGCTCATCTCTTATGGCTAAATTATCACATTGCTTCATCTGCACATCATTTTTGTTTGAATCAGAAATAAGTCACCCACTCCCACCTCCCATTGGTGCATGTTTGGATACTTGCTTTCCAGTTGGTTCAGCATTTAGGAAAACTGTGGAATCTTTGAGGTGAAAAGCATGGCTGGCAGAGGTGGAAAGCTAGGGGTGTGCCTTTGAGCTTGGCCCTGCTTCCTATCTAAATTTTCTGCTTTCTCTCTAAACCCAACTATGAGAAGCACCAGCAGAATGTTCCCATAACAAACTTCACATGTCTTTCCTACCATGTGGGGAAAACAAAACAAAACAGTTTTCTTCACTTATGTTATTTTGCCATGCATTTGGTCATGACAATGAGCAAAGTGAATTATTAGAAAGATCTACCTATTTATTTACCTTTGTTTCTTAAGCAATCTACCTTCTTTTGCCATCTCTTTTATTACCAAAATGTTAAAATTATGGTTACATCCTAAGTATTTATAAATGACAATGATGAAATTTTTAAGCTAATACTTGGCCCTTTTAACATATTTTACTCAATTTTCCACATGCATCATCTTTTCTTTTCATTCTCAGTCAACACAGTGTTGTGTTGTGAAGAACTCTGACCTATTTCCTGGCTTTCCTGCTATATACAACAGAGGGCACTAGAACTGTCTGAAGAGGCCTATAGAACATGAATAACTCATTTTTCTGTGTCCTTTGTAAAAGATGAGCTATTATTGACAAATTTGTGTTTTAGCTTATTGTCATCATTCAGAGATGAAGAAATAATATTTAAAAAGAACTAAATAGAGCTCATGTTCACTGTTTCAGCTTTGATACTAATAGTCCATCTAAGTTGAAACAGAAAAATAAGTTCCTTCCATTTATAGAGCATATGAAAGTGGTGTGGAAGGAATGTTGTTTGTGAGGTAGCTGTAGCAGTAACAGATCAGATTTGGTCATGATGACCTGAACTGTAAATGCCAGCAGCAACCGATAGCTCAAAAATGCTTTAAATGAAATATAAGAGCATGGTGTTGGATATTCTCCCTTCTATGTGTTACTTGGTCAAATAAAGAAACTGCCTTGTCCTTTTGATTGGGCAGAACTTAGATACATGGGCAACACAGAACTGAATGTGGGGAGGAAGAAGGCAGTGTGGCAGATGTCATGTCTCTCCTCTCCAAAATGGATGCTGGTTAGACTCATGCCAGTAAGCCACAGTCAAGTGGCGATACACATTAATGAAGATGGGTTAAATTAATATGTGAGAGTTAGCCAATAAGAGATTAGAACTAATGGGCCAGGCAGTGTTTAAAAGAGTACAATTTCTGTGTGGTTATTTTGGGGGCTAAGCTAGCTGGGTGGCCAGGAGCCGGGTGGGATGCAGCCTGCCCGCTCTTCCTAATACAGCAAGAGCTTTCGCTAGTCTCACTTGCTTATTATTTTTGTACTGCTTGGCTATTGATGTTACACCCTCCAATTCTCTCTGTATTATAGCTGAAGACACAGCTTTGCCATATGATTTGTAGTTTTCATTACACACCTTCTTAAAGCCCACTCTCATTCCTATTCATGTTCTTTAGACCATATGGAAAATTCATCTCTACCTTTGTCCTTTAAAAATCAGAAGAGTTATATCTGTAAATACAAACCATGCAGAAAACTGACTATAGAATGGCACAGAGTAATTCACAAATAAACTAAAATCAGTGTCACTAAGAAAGACTTAACTTATACTTCATTTGCCTTAATTTGAGAACTATTATTTGATTTCTATTTATCATAGATGAGAAAAAATGGCTTGGGAAAAGAGTAGCTTACTAGAAAATCCCTGATTATCAGTGTGGGCTGGAAGTAGGGATGATACAAGATGAAAGAGTCAGAACAATGTCAAACTTCTATAAAAAGGGCACAATGTAAAGTTTTTAGTATGTGTAGAGTAAATTTAGTATGTATAGGAAAGAAATTTTATTATATTTTCTTAGAGGTCAGGATAAAATGTTTAAAACAATGAAATGGGTGATATCTGAAAAGTAGGAAGTTTTTTATTCAGACAGATTAAGGATATGTGGAACAATCACACAACAGTACTATTTTACTTTCATATGGCTTTCTCTACCCATAAAACTTCAAATTAATACTTCTCAATATAGTTCTTCATTACAACAATCTAACCTTTTCCCCAAAGAAAGTATTTAAGTCATTTATGGTTTTCCTGCCACAACTATACACAATTATCATATTTATATTCAAAGAAAGCAGTTCTCCATATATAATAGCAGTTTGTGTAATGTGTGTTCAAAAATCTTAAGATAAATATATAATGTGGTGGTAAGAACATCAGCAATAAGGACTTACCAGTACCTGGCAGTTCACACCATATATGGCAGAATGACTACTGTTTGATGGAAAGAAATGAAAGTCTAGAAAACATTCTATACCCTGGAAAGGCTCCTCAACAAAATAAGAGGAAAAATACTTGCTCTCATTACAAATATATTTAAGTTACACAACACATATCATAGGTTGTCCTGTATTGTCACAAGGAAGAAGTATATCCAATAATGAAGCCATATTCTGTTTCCATTAAACAGATACTTCCTTGTTATGAGTTGACATCATTGTTCACTTCCTTTGAGTTATATCTGGAAAAAGCTTTTTGTTTCACTATTGTTAAACAGTAGTGGAAATTATTATTTTGTAAGCACATCTGGTTCACACTCTATTATTTATCCTTTGTGATTCTCTTACCTACAACATATTTCTATGAATTAAGACTTTACTTGTCCATTTTTGACACCAAAACAAAGGGTATGGAATATCCCTTTACACTGTGTCAATATATGTCACTGTGATTGGTTTAATAAAAAAGTTGACTGACCAATAGCTGAACAGGATAAGGTTGAGTGAGAAAGGCAAACAGAAGACTGGGAAGAAGAAGGGTGGAGTTGGAGGAGTCTTGAGCAGACACAAAAAGACATAAGACAGGCATGCCATACTGAGAAAAAGTACCAAGCCACATGGCAAAACATAGATAAGAAATATGGGTTACTTTAAAATGTTTGTCACTAGGGGGTAGGCTTTGAGATCTCAGAAGCTCAAGCCTGGCCAATGTGTCACTGTTGTTTCCTTTTGCCTATGGATCCAAATATAGAACTCTCAGCCACCTCTCCGGCAAAATGTCTGCCTGCGTGCCAGTATGTTTCCTGCCGCAATCACTTTTGTAATGAGAGAACTTGGCTTGCCAAGGGGCCATGTGACAGCTAAAAGCCCATGGCTGGTGAGGTACAGACAAGTCATACAGGCAGAGTCTGTGTGGGAGTTTTATTGAGATAAAGGGATTGGGGAAAGGAAAACAGAAAGAGAAATACATAGAGAAAGAGGAAGAAGAGTTAAGTATCAGCCTTCCTCTTCAGAAGAACAAGGGAGGGAGGATGGAAGTGGGTAGAGCTTGTCTCTTCAACGGACTTTTGTGCATACAGACTGTGTAGTGACATAGCAGCCATAGTCCATGGACTGGCCAGGGTACTGCCTGGGTTGATCCTGCCAGGTGACTAGAGCAAGCATAATGCCTGAATCCTAACAATGACAATGGACTAAACTTCTGAACTTAAGGAGGCCGCAGTTAGTTTTCCTTTGTAAGAGCTGCTGTGGGCATGGTGTCTCTTCCCAGCAATAGAACCCTAACTAAAATATCAGTTAATATTCCAATACTTTCTGTATTTTTTTCAAAAATCACTCCACCTTTTTCAATTTTTGGAGAGAACCCAAGCATCCAATATATTTTAGAAGAAGTGCTCAGAGATGAGACAAAGATGTTCAAAATGGAGCCTTCATCTTGGGGTGGAGACTCTTTCCAAACTATCTTGTCTGTATTCCCACAAAATGGTATCTGAATTTAGCATCTTTGATGAAAAACATATCCTCATCAGCACACCCTCTAAGTGTGGTTCTGATGATGTTTCACCTAAGTACTCAAAGTTGACAAACCATCTCACCTTAGAAGTTATATCACCATAAACTATCTGCTTATGTTAAAGTTCTTGGTCTAAAAAATCTGGACCACAATTAATTTCAACAAACCAGTTATCTACTATTAAGATAATTATTTATGCAGAAGACAATGTCTGAAGAAAAGGGAAAATCCCCATGGGATCTGTTCTCATTTCACTTAGCTGATAACAAATGAGAGATCGCATAATTATTTCCCCTCTCTCCTTACCTACATATGCATTCATCTGGGCCATTTTAGTAAACTGTCCAGAAATTCAGTGTTTCCTAAATGGAATTCCATAAAAGTTACCCCTAATGGAAAGCTATCAGAGCTCAGAGCTGTCTCAGCAGAGCTGTCTGCACTCAGACACATTGATGATACAGACAGATCCAAAATGTAAAAACAGAAGTCATTGTTCGTCTCACTGTGCCTTCCTTTCAGTCAAACAACACTCTTTGTCTCTGCCTCCTCAGAAAGCACAGCACAGAAGAGTTTCAATGATTGAACTGGAATTTTGACTAGAGAGACAGCTGGGATGAGGGGAAATGAAAGTATGAAACCAAAAAGAAACACAGTAACTCAGTTTGGGTTCTGAATCTAATTTCTGAGATCACCTGATACAGCACAGAAAAAGAATCACTCAGAAGCCTTTTACAGCAAATAACACAAGAAAATTGAATAAAAGCAGAGAAGTTGAAAGGTATCTTAATTAGGGTTACTATTACTGTCATGAAACAGCGTGACCAAAAGCAACTTGGGAGGAAAGGATTTATTTGATTTATGTACCATTAATCACAGTCCACTGAGGAAAGCCAAGGCAGAAATGCAAACCACATAGGAACCTGGATCTCAGAACTGATACAGAGTCAGGCTGCTTGCTGGTTTACTCCTCATGCCTGGTTCAGCCTACTTTCGTATAGAACCCAGGATCATCTGCCCAGGGATGGCCACACACACTATGGTCTGGGTTGTCTACATCAACTACCAATTATGAAAATATAGTACAGGTCTGCCTACAGCCCCTTCTTATGGAGGCATTTTCTCAGTTGATGTCCCTTATGTTCAGATGATTCTAGCCTGCGCCAAGATGACAGAAAATTAGTCAGCATAGAAGAACATGTATTAAGAAAGCATGATACACTCAGTCATGTAATGTTTACAAATGAAGTGGTGGACCCTGTGTTGGGGGTGGCTATACAAAACCACAGCTAAGCTCTCTATGTAATGATTTCATTCTCCCTTAATCAACTAGAGTCTTGAGTTTCATTTCTATTGTTGGAGATTCAAGTATCCTCTATATCCATCTATATGATGGCACTAAAATAAAAACATTAATTTCATTATTTAAAATGTTGTGGTTTTATGAAAATAATGAAAAAAGTGCACAGGACTGGGAACCAACACAAATATATCCACTTTTGTGTGCCACACATACCTGGCCCTGTATTTGATAGCTTAGTGTGCAGAGTACTTTATATGAACTTTAAACTTTACAATTACTTAGTAAGGTAGGTCTGTATGTCATTATTTGTATATAGCTATTAAGTACATGGTTCCAGAAGAGTTGTATGCAAGTCAGAGTTCAGTGGCCAACCAACATCCACTTGCCTGTGAACTTTTGCTTACTGTAGTTACCACAAAAATCTAACCAATACAGAGAATGGATAACCACTTCTAAAATCTGATTTCTATAAGCATTTAATGGTGACCTCCCTAAGGGAAACTGACTTCTCAAGGGGGAAGGCTCTGAGCTTTCTAGAGAATGGTAGGTGGCAAGAAAACAGTATGGTTGACTTTTCAGTTTCATGAGAACAAAATTATCTGTCAACCCTGAACTGTTATTCTTAAGAAGAAGATGATCAATTTCCCTGCTGCACTGAGCCTGTTATGCCGGGTTTTGGCAGAGAGAAATAACAAGTAAATAACTTGTTTGGAAAGAATATTTAAGCTTCTGAAATAAATAGAATTCATACTTTTAGGAGGAGAAATGCAAATTTTGGACACAGTCTTCTTGCTCAGGTTGTTAATAAATAAACCTAATTCTTCCCATATTCCAGGATCTGCTTTGTTAGTGATGAAGTCACTCAGGACTTCATTATTTCATTTCTTTAATTAGTACTGACAATGCCTGTGAAGAGCCTAATGCAAACATGGCCACTGAGACTTCTCTGGATTCCCACATAGTTCAATGAATCATTTTGATACATCTCCAGTCCCAGCATTGCCGTGTCTCATTTTCAAATGAAAAGAACTCAGCACTCTCATATTGTCTGACCACACAGACATATTGTTAAGATCATGACTATTACTTCTGTTATCCGTTAACCTGACTGTACAACCAAATGTCTTAATAATTTGTTATTTTCCATTGACTGAGTGGACTCCCATAGAAAGTCTTCCTTTCATATCAATGGATTAAAGACCCAGAGAGATCATCTGGCTCTGCAGTAGTTATCAGAACTAAAAAGCCAGTTTTTCAATCCTTATTCTGGAACACTTTGACCAAATGTTCTCTTGTATGAGAGATAATTTCCCTTATAACTATTGCACAATTTTTAACATTTTACAGGAAAACTATAGTGATTGTATACTATGTTATCAACATAGGAGTTATCCTTTATAGAATACTTTACATATATCATTGTCATAAATGTTGCGTTCTTATATCTTAATGTTAGGTGAAAAATTGCTTTCAACTACAAAGTGGTGAGATTAGTTAGAGATTAGTGAATGATTTAACTTCTTTACTCCCTTTTTCTATAAAGGATGAGGTAGATGTGAATATTCCTAGTAAAAACAGAGGGCATAGGCTCTATAATATAACTTACTTTTCTTTAACAAAGCATATTAAATATACAGGGTGCATTATTCATCCAAAGGCTCATTTTAAAAAAATCACTAAACAAATATTAATGTTTGGTACAAATGGTTCTAAGGTCAATTTAGAAAAAATACACAAATGTTATAGAACTAATAAATGCTCTTCTATTTCCTCTTTGAATATGAAATTTCAGTGTGTTCCCTGAGCATGTACCTTTCATTCCTTTACCATATATGTATGCTTTTTATCATTGATAATATATTGTATAATTATTAATAAAGACCCAGAGATAGACATTGGGGTTCAACTGGAAGGTGAGATTAGCCACTGGCTCTTATCTCTATCTCAGTCTGAAATGGCAATCCTGCCTCCAGGAATCTCAGAATGAGACTGTGTCTAAGAGCTGTCTCCTCCCATTTTATAATCATCTCTAGGGCTGGGATTAAAGGCGTGCTCCACTACGGCCCAGTTTCTATGGCAAACTAGTGTGGCTACTGGGACAGACCACTGCCTTGTCTGTAAGGTTGACCAGGTTGATCTTCAGGAAAGCTTTATTTATTAAAATACAATTGAAATATCACTACAATATATAATAATTTTCTGTTTTAAATGTTTATAAAGATTCATGAAGGATTACCTATTACATGAACCCATGTTTACCTGATATTCTTACTCAACATTATGCCCTTGTTGTCATTTTTAGTTATGAATTGCTGTCTTTGGGTACATTTTCAGTTACATCCTTAAGTTGTTAAGGCCTGTGACAACTATGAGCATAACATACAACAACAAAGGAAAGAATACATAAGTAACAGATATGGAAGCAATCTTTTGTGTATCTTAAGACATCTGTTTTATCGTCTTTAATGTAGGTGATCTATTTCTTAAGTAAAGATGCAAAACTGACAAAATTAAATAAGTGGAGTTATAATGTCATGTATTACATCAGTGCCATGTACCTGAGCACCATGATGCTAAATATCAGGAGAATCTAGGACAAGGGAACAAGACAGTTTTTTGCTCATTTTCTTACCAAAGAAAGAACTCCAAACATCCTCAGCCCCTGATCTTGTTCAGGCACTGCCACAGCCCTTCCCCTGCTTCATAATAATCCTTGCCAAGCCTTCTATGGTTGGAGTTCTGCTGGAGTTCTGGCATCTGGTCCCTTGAAATACCTCAGTCCACAAATTGTCCTCACAAAGCCCCATCTACCTCAGAAGCTCAATTTGCAAAAGACTCCACCTTTAAAGACACTTTTGATTAGCTGGATTATTCATGCCTTTAGTCTGAGAAACTAACTCCCAAGGCATGCTATTCATTTTGACACAAGTTTCTCATTTTCTGTTTTGTATGATCAGAATATAATGTTGTGTGATATTTTGTTTGTGTTCTGACAAATAAAGCTTGCCTGGAGAGCAGAAGGCAGAGCTAGCTACTAATCATAGAGGTCAGGCAGTGGTGTCTCACAACTTTCAACCCAGCACTAGACAGGTGGAGACAGGAATATCTTCTCTGATCTCTTGGCTTTCACCCCTAATATCTGACTCTGGGTTTTTATTGATCAGACTAACTAGGATTACACTTCAATATAAGCAATCATAAGAAATTTTAACAGCTCCTTGGCTTCTTCTATGGTGTTTTTTCAGGTCTCTACTACTATCCCATATAAAAATATTTATATTGACTATTGTATGCATGCATGCTTCTACCTCTGTTTAAAACATTTTTT
>LOEQ01014302.1:0-18471 GCA_001685075.1 Bramus lutescens | reverse complement strand
GAAATGGGAGGAGGGGAGGAGGTGGAAATTTTTAATAAAAAAAGAAAAAAATTAAATGGAATGAGAAGCAAGAATAGTCAATTTTATGTCTTGACCATATTGGCATCTGCATGAATTGCCTTGAAGTTGTCAAACAGCTCTGGATTATGCAAAGTGACACTATAAAAGAACATGTATAGAGATTTAAGATGGTAGATCATCAATATTGAGGGAAAGTTGAAGAAATTATTAAGGTATATAATTATCCAACCTTAGAAACAGGAATTAGATGTTTTATTACTTGAAACCTAAATACTCCACCTTGTACTAACATATTGCTGAATGTTTTTCTAATTATTTGCAGAATAATTTGTCATAAGTTTTATGATAACACTCTCAGTAATAATTTATCAAGTTCTTCATAGGTTTGTTATAGAGAAACTGACAACATAATATTTCTGCGGGGTTAAAATTTATATGAAACCTTGGGGCTAAAGAGATGGCTCAGCAGTTAAAAGTACTTATTCTTGAGAGGACATAGGATTATACACTCATTACTCATAAAGTGGATCACAACCATCTGTAACTCCAGTTTCAGAGAATGTCACACCCTCTTCTAACTTTTGGGTACATCATGCATACAGACAGACATACACGCATGTAAAAATCCCTATATAGAAAGTAAACAGTTGAATCTATTTTATTCATCAAGTTAGTAGATGAAAGCTAATAGAAAAAGTTAAAAATAACACATTATTGCATTCCATAAAATATTGGTGATATTTAAAATTAAACTTTATTAGATAAGACAAAATAATTTAATGTGGGAACGAGGTCTTATGAAATCTTGTCCTCATTAGAACACTCAGTGAACACTGGTTAAAAGATACAATCGTCTTCTTGTCTCATTTATTATTTCTGTTGAGGATTGCAAGCTATACATTCTAAGTGTTTCCTTTTAATACTAGTTTTCTTTTAATTAAGAAGACCAAATGATGGCTGAAATATGTCATGCACAATTCTGTTATTTTTAATAAATTTAAAGAAGAAAAAGAAATAGGGATAACAATGATGTGGTAATGAGACTATTATAAGAAAAAAATTAGAGGAATGTGAATACTCATATTAGATTTCAATTTCAGGTTGTTTCAGATTTCATATTGGTTTCAAATAATGGCAGATGTTCAGGGCCTATATTGAGATGGGGACTTTGCAAATTGCAGCTTCCACAAACTTGGCAGGCAAAATTTGACATTTGATATGATATTAGTTTTTTTTTAAGTTGGAATATATTCTCAAGTGATCAAGATTGTAAGTGCCTTTAATAGTCTACACTTTTCAGTTATGAAGTCAGTTTATGAAAAATGAAGTTTCGAGAAGAAATTATTAGAAACCTTGGCTTCTTAATCTGACACATGACCGTAGGCATTTGTTCTTAATTGACAGTGAAATGAGATGTAGATGAGGCATATGTCTAAATATTAAGAACTGGGATGGAGCAGGACCTATTCAGTCTGCATTTAAATATTATAGACTTTCTAAGCACCTACTATGTGTTACATGCTCCTCATAACTATTGTAATGCACTAGCAACAAAATATTCAAGTTCTGTGAAGCTGAATGCTTCATTAGTTGAAAAAGGTAAACTAAAAGAAGAAAGAAAGAAATACAAACATAAAAAACCAACATGAGTAGGGTTACATTGTCAAAGGTTGAGTAGTTAAACATGTTGACAAGGTGTTCAAGATGTACTTTGTTGAGAAGATAGTGGAGTTACCTAAATGGATATATAAATGAAGAATGATTCAAGCATGAAGAACTGCTTGCACAAAGCTCCCATCCAGGAAAATATATAGTTTATTTGTTTACTTTCAATAATATTAGCTCAACAAATATGAATTAATGAAATAGTAGGCTTGTACAAGATGTTGGCATAGAGTTGAGGAATGGTGGACTCTGTCTGCATTTAGAGGATCTTGTAACTAAAAGCATTTCCTCTGAGAGAAAAAAAATAGAGAAATGAAAATGTACCCTGTGAATTTGAAGAGAATAGCTCTGTCCTCTTTAGTCCTGAAGGAAGGAGGTGTGGGGGAGACCAGTCAATAACTCTGTGATGGAATGATAACAGCAAGCAGTCACTGACCATAGCACAGCAGAAGTAATCCATGGAAGCACAAACAAAAAAGGATTTTGTTTTGAACCACCAGGAATTCCTGATGAGTTTACTATGGGAAATAAGACAACACAAAATCCAAAAATGATGCCATAACTTTTGGCCTCAGTGTAAAGATAATCTATTCACCACCTATTGAGGCAAGAGGCAGATTTCAGAGCAGATGAGGTGCTCAGTTTTGAAGACCTGAATTTCAAAGTTTGGTTTAGAAATGCAGATTCAGATGTTGAGTTAAAACCCTGTAAATTATGCAGAAATGTATGTTAAACATTGGATAGAATAAGTTATGAAACTTTATCTCAAATGTAATTAAAATGAAGCCAAAGAAAACTCACCTATGAAATTTGTAAAAATTGGAAACTTAATGATGAGATCTATTGGCAGGATTGGGAGACACTTTTACTATATATTGATCATACAAATACAAATGTACATTCTCTAGAAAAATTATCAATATCTAGAAAATATGGTATAAGTATTTGTTCCTTAATTCATCACTCAACTTTGACAATTTCTCCTGAAGGCATGCATTCAAGAAGGTGAACATGTACACACAATGATGACCAATGATGCTACAGTTTATGATCACAAACTGTTTGAAACTCTTACAATGATAAATACACAGGATTATCCACAAAAGCTAGGGCATATACAGTAGAGTACTTAAAACTGAAACTGGAAAGCAAAGAACTTTGATATGGAATGATTTCCATAAGAGAATTTATGTGGGGATAAAGATCAAAAACTATGTTGTTTTCATCTTTCATTTCATGTAGGAAGAAAATACGGATATGGTTATCATTAAAAGACAAAATTCAGAAGAATGAATGAAGAAACAAACTATTTCAAAAAACTAAAACCAAACACAATCCAGTGAGATCACTTAAATACATGGCTTTGGGAATATGGACAAAAGAATAAGGCAGCAAAATACGTTTAAATTTTTTATTGATTTCTTTCCTTTTGGAAACAGTGTTGGTGTACTGCATCTTAAAAATTTTTGCTTCTGCCTTCCATTGCCCAGGTGTTGGCCACATGAGTCAGAAGAACAGGTGAGTGATCCACCTGCCAGCTGAACTGTCTGGTTCCTTAGGTTCTGTTTCCAAAGACCCATTCTACACCTTGCCCCTCTTACCTCAACATTAGTCCCAGGTCAGACCCTGGATCCAACTCCAGTGGACTTCCACTGTTCAGGTGCAGACCACACCAGTTAGAAGAACAGAAAACCCTTGCTGCATTGAAATCCAAAGTAACCACCAGAATGTCATTTATCAACTAAATCTAAAAAACACAAGATGTTCAGGAAGTTAGGATAATATAAAAATATGAAGCCTAAGAATAAGGGCAATAGTAGAAGCAGAAGAATCGTATCTCAAAACCAAGAAATAATGTGTAAGAAAATCATTGAAAAAACCTTTCCTAACCTATAAAGGACATACCTATAATGGTACAAGAAGCTTAAAGAACATCAAGTAGGTAGATCAGAAAAGAAAATCCCTGAGTCACATGATAGTCAAAACACTAAACATACATAATAAAGTAAGAATATTAAACGCTGTGAGGGAAAAAAGCCAAATATCGTATGAATTCAGATCTTTTAGAATTACATATAACTTTTCAATTAAGACTCTAAAACTTGGTAGGGCCAAGACAGTTGTTTTGCAGACTCTAAGAGACAAGAGATGACAGCCTATACTACGATACCCAGAACATTTTTCCATCACCATAGATGGAGCAAACATGATACATCATAACAAAAACAGGACTGGTAAAACAATCCTATTAAAAAAAAAACCTTCTGGAGATATTAAATCCCCTACTTTCAAACTATACTGTAGATAAAAACCACCTAGTATTGTCAGAAAAACAGATATATTGATCAATGAAATTGAATTAAAGATGTGAACCCACATTTTGTGAACACTTTATTTTCAATAAAGAGCCAGAAATACACAATACAAAAAATAATGCATCTTTAAAAATTGTTGCTCACCAAATGGGATGTCAGCATGCAGAAAAATGAAAAAATATCCATATCTATCACCCTTCACAAAACGCAAGACCACATGGATAAAACAGCTCATCATAAAACTAGATACACTGAACCTGATGGATGAGAAAGTGGGCTAATATCCAAAATATATGAAGAACTAAAGAAACTAGATATCAACAAACTAAATAATCCAATTAAAAAATGTGGTAAAGATCTAAACACATAATTCTCAAGAGAGGAAACTTAAATGGCCAAGAAACACTAAGAAATGCTCAACATCCTTAGTCATCTGTTAAATGCAAATCAAAACGTCTTTGAGACTACATTTTTTTATCTGTAAGAACAGCTAAGATGGAGACAAAAGTGACAGCTCATGCTGATAATGATCTAGAGCAAGGCAAATGCTCCTCCACTGCTGGTGGGCATTCAAACTTATATAGCCATTTTGGAAATCAATATGGTCATTTCTTAGACAATTGGGAATTGACCTATTTCAAGACCCACCAGCTACACCATTCCTGGACATTTATCCAAAGGACACTCTATCCGATCACAAGGATACTTGCTCAATGATAGTCAAAGCAGCTTTATTCATAATAGAACAGGAAAACAGCCTAGAATTCCCTTAACTGAAAAAATGGATAAAAAAAATATATGGTAAAAAAAACAAACAAACCAGAAACCCCCAGGAAAATGTGGTCTATTTATCCAATAGAGTATTACTCAAAAACAGCATCATGGAATTATCAGACAAATGAATGGGACTTTAAAAAAAATCAGCTCAGTGAACTAACCCAGACCTGGAAAGATAAACATGGTATATACTCACTTAGAAATTGATTTTAGCTGGAAAGTAAAAGATAATTGTGCTAAGGCTCACAGACTCAGAGCGGCTTAAACGACAAGGAAGGCTGAAGGGGAGAAGCAAGAATCTCCATGGGAAAGGGAAATAGAATAGATTCTCTGAGTAGACTTCAGTCAGTGGGTTTGGGAACAGGAAAGAGCAAGCGGTGTGGGGAATAAATGCTGGGAGAAATGACTGGAATTTGAGGGGTCATTTCTCAGGTCACTTCATGAATGGTGAAAGTTATTTTGGATGCCTATGAGCTTGATAGAAGCCGGTTAAAGTCTTCACCTACTTTGGTCATCCAATTCCCTAGATGCCAAAGATGTAAATATAAAGATGAAACGATCACTGCCCAAATGGGTATAGAGTATAGGGTAAATCCTCAAAATAAAAGACCATTTTTAAATATGTAAAAAGCTACATCATGAGTTTTTGACTGTTCCACAGGGGACGAATCTCCCATTGGAGATTTGGAGACTAAGGGGGGGTGGGGTAAGTCAGGTTGGAGGGTGTTTTTTTCTGGGAAGTGTTGTCAGCATCTCGGAAAGAAGACAGAGAGTAGAGCAAAGTACTGAATGCAGGTCACTGCGATAGGAACATGGCTGTGTAAGTGGTTGGAATATGGCGTGAAACATATCAGGAGAGAGCAAAAGTCAGATAACAGATGTGCTTTTATACTGTGCTATTTTGGCCATCTTTTGAAGACAGGTGTTGGATATTTAAAAGAGGAATGAGTATATGATATAATCAGTTTGAATGTCACATGAATAGGTTTTTTCCATGGCCTAAACACGTAATCAGGGAATGATTTTCTCCTGAACAGTGTGACAGCAGATGAGGCCAGCTCCATGCTATGCAATGTCCATGTTTTTAAGGGTCATAATGCAATTACTGACCAAGGAGCCCTCATACCCTATTAACCACAATTTAGGTATCCTATGCACACTGGTACAACCTGAATTGAGGGTTAAGATTAAATATGAATCTTGGATATGAAGAGTATGAGCTTTGGGCTTTGCACTTGCGTAAACCATATAAAATAGAGGTAATAGCGAACAGCACGTAAGAATGTAGATTTTTTCCCTTTTTTTTTAAATTGAGGCATTTCTGTGGCAAGAATTTCGATGTAGCATAACTGACTCAAGCATTCATTCATCTCACATGCGTGCTTTCCTGGTATCAGACAGACTACAAACGGACAACAGTGAGCAAACCATAGTGATTCTGTTCTTATAGAACTTAGGCACATTTACAGGAATTGATAACAAATAATTAAGTGAAATATATCTAAAGGTAAAACCATTTTGATCAGACAATAAACTAAGGGTAAGGAAAGGTTAATGTAAAGCAATGGTAAAGAGAAAATTATAGGGTAGAACCTTTTGAGCTGTTGATTTTGCCGGACAGACTAGGAACAAGCAATGGAAGAGGAAACTAAGAGGATATACAAATGAGAACCTTGCCAGAGAAAGGCTATTTGCACAAGGTCTATGGCACAGCACGACTATCCATGGAATAGTTAGACTTGTGTCGTTGAGTGCTGCAAACATTAAGACAGACAAACTTGGGAATAAATGAGATCTCATGGTTTTTGGCTGCTCCAAAGGACAAAGCACAGAAAGGTTCTGTCTCAGGTTGTGGACAGGAAGCAAGAGCAATTGCAGAAGACTTCATCTAATGAGGATAAATATCCAGGCCATTGTTGAAGACAGAAAGGATGACAGCAGTAATTCTCAAAGGACCTGAGATGATCCAAAAGAGGAGGAAATTCCGATTCCAGTAGAGACAATGTTGTCATGGAAGTCATATTAAAGAACAATGTCCTTAATAACATCAGGTTTGTATCAATCATTGTCATGTTGACCATTTCTTTTATCTTACAAGGCGAATGTTTTCTAGAGTTGAATGGAGGAATTACTGAGTGTATAAACAGCAGGCGTAAACTGAACCTATTATGAAATGTAGGGTGTTAGTTCTCCCATTCACAGGTTGGAGTGAAGGTGCATTTAAAAGGTCGAAGTGGAGACTCAATAGCTTCTGAACATAATAAATTAATAAATAGAATATAAGTAAATGGTATTGCTTACAAAAGCCTTATTTTGATATGTAAGATCAAAAATCCCTAGTTAATATCTTGCAAAGAGATCATAAATATAGTACAGAAGCACTAAGACATTCAGACTGACAAAATATAATTTCAATATTTACAAACATTTGTAACTGCCAATATAATATGACTGAAAAGAATCTGGGAACTTTGGAAAAATTCCCGGATTAGATAAAAACCTAAAACTAAGGATATATAAACATTTGAGACACACAATGTGTCAGTGCAAAATAGGGCACAGCCGTATGAGTTAGAAATTCTTTTATTGTCATTTACTATAGTCAGACAGAATACTGGTTCTCATCAAATCAAAATATTGATAGTGTATAAACCTTTTTTGTTTTAAAAGAATAAAGTAAATGTGCAGGATACAGTGTCTTTTATTGCTTTCGCTTTGTCTCATTTTTCAGATAAATAAATAAATAAAACAAATTTGAGGCTAGGTTGCCTAACTTCTTGCTGCTTCTTCTTATGCTGATGCATGGGGCAAAGCAGGATTAATGTGCAAATGTTTTCAGCCACCTGAGCTTATAATCTGTTTCGTGATATGTTAAGCTGCTCATCGCATTTGGGGCCACTTAAATGGTAACCAAATGAAGCTGAGTCGATAGGCTCCTAAAAATTCTTCATTAACTCTTCACTCTTTAGGAATGTCTTTCTTCATCGACTACTTTGGAGCTTATTCCTTCAGCACATTAGATTTCTATCTCACCACTTAGAACAGAGTTGATTGGGAAGAAAAGAAAAAAAAATATAGAAAGAAATACAACCCTTCAATGTGAAAGGAGGAGAAAAGGATTGCAGTCTGTCTTTTTCTTTTTCTGTCACAATATCCGTGAGAAGGTCAAGAGAACTTCATTTTGTCCTCTCTCATTTCTGCAAACCATCAGCTTCATTCCTCAAATTTGCAACCACCCAAATTTACTTTTAGAAGATAGGTGATTCCCAGGCTCAGATTGAGAGTATAATAATAAAATTAAAAATGGTGCTTTAACATCCTGAAGTGTTGCCCCTTGCAATTCCAGATATTACGGTGGATGGCATAGAGGGACTGTGAATTCAAAACCACTTAAAGGAACACAAAATAGATCATGGCCCTGTATGACCCTGTCATGACAAGCTCAACAGAGGCCTGGGTCTCAGTAGTTTTCCCTAAGGCAGTACCTGGTTGCAAGAAAGACCACAAACTGAGGCCACCCAGGAACAGACCATCCAAAGGAAATTCCTCATGTTCCAACCATTGTAGACAGGATCAACTGCCAGCACATGCCTATTGCTTTTTCACTAGGACAATCCTAGACAAATAGCGGCCAATAAGGGATCCTAAGGCTTAGAAATCCCTTACCTCCACCATTGCTACTATAAACGCAACTCTAACTGAGCCCGGGGCTCTTTGATCACTCCAATACATTGGACACACAAAGAGATCAAGTTTCTAAACTTGTGTAAGAATAAAGGCTCTTTGCTTTTACATACAGAACTCTGTCTCCTAGTTGGTTTTGGGGGGACTCCGTGATCTGGGCATAAGAGTCCCCAAAAGAAAATAAATAAAAATTGCATATGAAGTTTTATCATTGGCCACTTTCTGATGATTTGTACAGTAGCATTTTTTTTTGTCAAATAGCTGTAAAATAGTGGTGATAAACCTGAGAGGAAACTTGATATCTAGAAGGATATGTCTGACTGTTGCCTTCACTGGTGATATTGAGTATATATGATAGTAGACTTGCTTCCTTTATAACCAAAGGGGTCCTTTGATGTAGGATGCTGTTGCATTTAATAATGAAGGAAATGGGTGTCTGAAGAGTTAACATATTTCCCTGTGCACCTGAATCATAAAGTCACTGGAGAATACATGACACCATATGTCACTTTCGGAAATTTATAACGCAGATAATTACTCTCATTACATTGTCACATGTGAGTTATTTCTCAGAAAAATATCCAATATCAGGTCTATCAAATATCCAAAAAGAATAAAGACCAAGTAAACATTTGACTTCAAAGTCAGAGAGCAGTTTGTGACATCAGATACCAGAGAAACAATTACATTGAATGAGATCACATTTTAATAATGACTGAAATCACTAATTTGACTTTAGCAACAATGGATAAATTTATAAACATATTCTTATTCTCTCTTCATTCCCTCCCCCTCAGTTTCACATTTTGGGGATGTTTTTGACTGTCATGATATTTAAAGTTAATTATATACATTTTCATGACAAATGAAATAAGACAGATTATCGTGATAGAGGTTTTTTTTTTCCTCTGTCACCTTTTCAAATTTAAGACCATGTGTATTCGAGGAAAGCTGCTGTAGACATAGATTGTTAGTGGTGCTCATGGGGCCTTTTCTATGGTTTTGAATCCCTGGCAAACAGATTGTGGCTGCTCTGACAGTAAAATAGCAGATGGGATTAATTAACTGGGTGACAATTCTTCAAACCTACCTAAATTAATATTTTCTGCAAACAATGTATTCTGATTATAATAAAACTAAATGGCATTGATAGAAATAGATACCAGTCCCAGGGATTTTTGAAATGGATATTTTCTTCCCATTTCAGAGCTGGCTTACTGTGGTATTTGCATGTTAATTTTTCCAATAATGTTCTTGAAAGGAGCAATCATGTGGAAGGAAAATATATGTTGTCTGTGATACTTGAGTTTGCCCAGAGCTCAGGGACCTTTTCCTCTGAAGGAGTAAAAGTAGGAGTTTGACTCACAGAATTCTTTTCCCAAAATCAAATCCCCAAGGAGTAATTAGCTACCTTGTGCATGAAAGCTGTGAAACAGCACATCAACATCACATCTACACTTACTTAAAGACCACATAATCAATAAAGAATGTTATGCTAAAAGGTCTTTTTCTTTTTCTTATTTTTTTAATTTCATTTTACATTTTATCCACAGTTTCCTCCTCCCATGCAGAGAGATGGCTCAGCTTTTAAAGACTAGGCTCACAACAAAAAGAAGGAAACAAAGAATAACTAGTAAAATAATTTAGTTAATCAGAAGAATTATCAAACGTTTTAATTTAGAACTTTTTGAATCTTGAATTTAATGAGAAAATGTACAGATGGTTGTCCAGGAGGGGTATCTTTCAGAGTTATCTAGCAGAGTTATTGTCTGGGGAGACGATTTATAGAAAGTGGGAGATAATTCCATGAGGAATCTGATGAATCATACAAATGTCTTCAAGGATAATGACCTGATGCTCTTCTGTAGTGGAATAGGTGTGAAGGAAATCCTGCCTCTGTAGCCAGCAGGAAGGATTGCCCACTATGTGAGAAGTGAGATACTTCAGCTGTGCATTCCTTTTAGGACTTCAGGGATTCTCTTTTGCATGAATGTCTAAGAATGAAGAAAAATTATTGGTAGATTTTCTTATTTTCATTTTGTTTTAGTTTGATTGTTTCTTTTCTCTTTCTTCTCTTTCTTTTATCCTCAGGATCACACTATGTAGACAAGGATGACCTTGAACTCCAGAAGATCTACCCACCTTTGCCTCCCAAGTGCTGGAATTAAAGTTCTGAGCAACCATACCTTAATTGTTGCTCATTTTTAAAGTTTAAAAGTATTTGATTGACTTATTTGCATTCATATTTCCTTGGGTCTTTAGATTTTACTCTATTTTAGAGTATCATGTGATGATGTTTCATCCCAAGTGTACACACACACACACACACACACTCCCAAGCATGCACACACACACAAACACACCACACACACACACACACACACATACAATCAAACATATATCCAGTATGGGGAACCAGCATAGGACCGAACTAGATCCTCTGAATGTGAGTGACAGTTGTGTGGCTTGGGCAGATTGAGGGACCACTGGCAGTGAAATCAGTATTTATCCTTAGTGCATGGCTCTTTAGATCCTATTTCCAATGGAGGGATGCCTTGCTCAGCCTAGATACAGGAGAGGGAGTCTTTGTGTCTTTCTCCTACCTCAGGATGAGGTGACAAGCCTTGTTGACTCTGCATGGGAGTCCTCACCCACTTTGAGGAGTGGATTGGGAATGGGGTGGGGAAAGTAGAGGGGAGAGGGAGGACAGGAGGTGAGAGAACTGGGGGGTTGGTACGTAAAATTAAAAAAAATAATGTTTTTAAATGACCACAGAAAACAAACAAAGAAATAAACAAAAAATAATACAATATTTTTATGGCACACAATTTTTATAGTGTCAGTTTTTTTTAGGTTCTCTGGTCATCACTTTTTGAATAGTTCATCTCTGCCATTCCTCTGTTCTTATGTTACAAGAATTTAAAATCTAAGTTAATGCAGTTAATGACTCTTTTAGTTACTGTACTATAATATAACGTTATGTTGTTTAATAAAAAATATGAACCTCATAATTTAAATATTCTGTTATGTAGAAATACATTAAAATAATACATAGCATTTAATAATGAAAATTATTCAGTTGCAAGCCTGGTTGCCCACCCTGATTATCATCCTCACATGCTCCAGTTTATTAAATAAAACTTCAAACAACTTTGAAATATTAAAAACCTCAAAAAATGTAGCATGTATTACTTGAACTGACAATATACCCAACATAACTATTTAAAAAACATACTACAGTTATGTTTTACATGGTTTGAAAGAAAGTGAATTTTAACATGCTAATTTATAAGAAAGTTTTCCCTGCACAGACATCCCCATTCTTTTAAGTCTTTGCAATACAACTGTATTTTATTAGCACAGAACGGGAATAGATGCATTTGCCAGGAATAGAAGCATGTTTTGCTCTTCAAACTTCTTATTTGACCAATATTAATATTTTTAGCTCATTGTATTTTGTTTTTATCTAGCACTCTTTATGTGAAAATGTTCTGTTTATCAATGTGGTCCCTTACTTGCACATTTTTTCAATTAGCTATAATATATCAACATTTTTTTACACGCAGAAATAGTGACTAAATATTTTTTCAAAATGACTTTTTAAAAACGGTCTTTTATCTGACCTATCCTTTTTACCTTGCAAAATTTTTGGAAGCAGTTTTTTCCTCTTTTACTGTATAATGCGAATTTTGTTGAGTCACAGACATACAGACAAACCTATTCACTAACATAGACCAAAACTGGACCAAAGAAACCATTCCACACCAAACCAGCTTGGTGGGCAATGAGTCCACTGGGTTTAGTTATAGGAGCACAGGCAGGAGGTTGGTTAATTGCAGTACCATGAGTGGCTTTATGGTAGATACATCATCAAAAAGCATCAGTCTACCAAGTCTACCATGGGTGTTTACTCACCAACTTGCGTCCTTGAAATTCAAGCAATAGTTGACATTCCACTCCACAGTTTTGGTCCCTCCTAAGACCACACACAGCTAGATTGGGATCATGTGTAGTGCATGAAGCAGGAGGGAGTCAATGACAAGACTCTCATTGAAGTGATACCTGATGGCCTTCTAGAATTGAATTTATTAAGCTATCTTTGAGCAATTACATCTGTTATCAATGATAAATACAATGACTATACACTTCCTGAAGGAGAATTCTGCTATGAACTCTGAGACATTTGAGATTATTTATGCATGTCTGCTGTCTGGGCATGTGATCTTATCTAATACAACATCCAAAAGACAATGAAAACTAAGTCACTAAAAAAAAAAAATAAAATCCACAGGTGACTTAAGCCAATCAGAATATTAGGTCAGGATTTGGAATGGGTCAAATGAATATTGTGTCTGTAGGACTGGTACTTTGAAGAAAATGTTAACTAGTTGGTGAAACATGGCTACCATCCTTCTTGTAAAAGATTATTTTTTTCTTTTTAATTATGTGTATATATGTTTGTAACTGTGTGTGTGAAGGGGTATGCATGTGAGATCAGTAGAGAGTTTGGATCTGCAGAAGCTGGAGGTATAGTCAGTTGTGAATCTTCTGATAGAGGTGCTAGAAACAAAATTCAGATCCTCTACAGGAGCAGTGCTTACTCTTTACTGATGAGCCATCGCTTCAGTACCATGGTTACCAGTCTTGAATACAGCTTACATCTTACTTGCCTTTGTAATATCTTGTCTCATAGAAGACACTCACCAAGTGTTATCATCTTTTAAGCTTTTACCTTTTAATTTGTGCTAGTAGATATGACATAGCAAACAGATTCTCAGCATGAAGCTTGTTAACATGACCTTTAATCATACAGATTACCAACTCTTTTTTACAGTGATCCTTCAGTGATGTTTGTTGCTAAGAATTGCAGCCTTTGTCTTCTCACTTTAGTCCTTAGTGCTGAAAAACAGTTGTTGTATACCATTCCCCAGCATCCATTCTTGTTAGCTTGGTTTTAGGCAAGATCTGATGGTTTTCTCTGTTCTGACAGCAAACACGAAGAGCTAACAGAAACTTGAAGTAGACTTTAGGCTAGCAACCTGGGCTGGGAACAAATTTTTAATCTATACCAGAGAATGTGCAGGGACTTATATAGAAACATAGTTGGCCTTGTTCCCTGGACATGTTGAGATTTTGCATTGTAAGTCATATACAAATATGTGCAATCTATAAAAGCTATATATAGACTATTGTGAGTAAAATATTCCACTTTAGCTCATTAGTGAATTTCTACATATTGCTATACCATATGTTATTCAATCAATACCAAATCTTAAGAAATCAGTTTTTTTTCTTCTAGCCCTCCAAATTCATTTTTAAACTGGCTCACAAGACAAGTTCCTGTTGGACCTTATTATCAGAAACAGGTTTTACATACATATATTCCTTTTTATTATTATCATTTGTAAAGTTATGATGTTATAATAACAGTTCCACTCCCACTCAAAATAACATAAAAGTTAGATAAAATTGCATTGCCCAAATATGACAACCCAAAGAAAATAAGATTCTGAAAAAAATTACTCTTTTGTCCATATTTCTTTTATACTATTATTTAAAGATTTTTTTCTGAGTGTTTATATGAACTAAACAAACAGTAAAAAACTGTATAGTTCCATTCAAAAAGAAATATAAATAGGTTTGAAAATAGATAAAAATATGCTAATCAAGTATTTGCCTCAAAGTAGTTTATTTTTTAATATTTTGGTTTCAGATACTGTAGTAGTTGTATTTCTAATTTCCAGTATGTTATACTGGCTCATAGGTTGGTTACCTTCTCTCTGTCACTACAGGGGATCCATTTTGGTGACAACTCACCTTTAACTTAGGTTTAACAAGCTAATTTTTATGTTTGCTTTCATTTTGGCATCTACCTCTCTATATATGCTCTAGGAAACTTTGTTTCAAACTTCAGGAGAAGGAATCATGGGCTTGAGGAAAATGCCCTAAGTATCAATGATTGGTGCAGAGATCAGGAGTTAATTAATTTGTGGGTCAAACATAGTGCAGGAAGACATTTGACTGAAGCTTGTAGGAAAAAATCAGTAGCAGATTTAAAAATAAGTGTATATAAATTTTGATTAGAAGATGGCTATGTATACTGTCTGTTAACCCAGAAACAAAGAAATGAGAGTGTTAATATGTTTATTGCTTTGACCACCAAAGTATAGTTGGGCTCCAAGCATATTGTTAATGAAGTCAAGGATTTGTCAGTATTCTGGTCAACACAATGATTTGGTAGCCTTTGTTTCAAAGCAACAAAATTTTCTCTTACTGATTCTAAAATCTTAATGTGTCAAAGAAGTCTTCAAAGAATTCATTCAAAATGAACATGGTTTCTGCACTCAAATACTTTTACTTAATTGTTTTGGGGTAAAGCCAAGGATTCTGCTTTGTAGACATCTCCATTGATTCTGCAACTTGAGTCTCAGGAACCTTGTTTCTGTAAACTACCTCTTTGGAGTAATGCAGATGTTGATTTATTTCATTATATCTAAAGGATTTTAGCAGAGTCCCTCACTGGATGCCTGCTTACCTAAGGCTTGGCTGGGCTGATGCATTCCAGAGAGACTTGAATTAACTTCCCCTGCCTTCTTAAGACACGAGGCAATTAACTGGTCAACTAAAAGCCAATGAAGAAAAGAAAAGAGGGAATTGTTTTCTCTGCCCTCCCTCTCCAATTTTAATCACGTGTTCTTGGCTCTTGTTTCCAGCAGAAATAAGTGTCATTTTGTCCCAAGATGCTCCATCTTCATCCATCTGAAAAACTAACTTAAGGGAGAAAGTATAGATCTTAATGGTTGCCACTAGATGGAAAAGGAAATAAAATATATTGGATGATGTGAATGCCAAATGCAGAGATTACAATAAATACAAACGTTGCTGCCACATACTGTTGGGATTTGAAACAGTGACTTAAAGTTAAATATTGAACCTCAGGGACGAGATGGATTAAGCTTACAAAACTGACTGAAAACTTGATGACAATGCTGGTTAGAGATTTCTATGCAAAAAAAAAATCAAAAAACCAAGTAGCAGTTGATTATGAAATGACTCTATTTTATCTTTCCACTTTAAAGTAACAATTCCTTGTAAAAAAAATAAATGTAGAAACTCTAGACCATAATACTGGAGACACATCCCAAGTCTCACACCCACCCACTGGAGCCTAGGAGACCTGTGAGGTGCCTGGCCACACACCTAAGCACCCTGTACCGCATCTGTGACCACCAGAGCCTAGGCCCCACCTATACCTAGAGTATCTAAAGAGCTATACCAGCATCCACCAGAGGCAAGGGCCTGCCTACACCTGGAGGAGGAAGAACCACCTAAGCCACAGGACCCACCTGCCCCAATTTAAGAAGAATTGGGAAGAAGAGGGATTCCCTGAAGCACAGACCACACCTTCAGCCACTAAAGGAGGAGATGGGCAGACAGTAGTGTAAGAAAACTTTCAACAACATAAGAGAAATATGGTACCACAAACTTGTGGTTCTACACCAGCAGACCTGAACATCCCTATGAAGAAACAGCAGCAGAAGATAATCTTAAAATTAACTATATGAAGATGATAAAGGCCTTTAAAGAGGAAATTTTTAAAAATTCTCTTACAGAAGTGGAGGAAAAGACAAAAAAAATTGGAAGAAATCAACAATTCCTTTAAAAGAATCAAAGAAATGTAAGAAAAAACAACAGGAGAAGGAAATGGTTCAAGATTGGAAAACTGAAATACAGGCAATAAAGAAAACACAAACTAAGAGAATTCTGGAAATGGAAAAACTGGGTAAACAATCAGGAACTACAGATGCAAGCATAATCAACAGAATATAAGAGATGGAAGAGAGAATATCAAGTGTTAAAAAATGATAAAGGAAATAGAATCAGTGGTCAAGGAAAACATTAAATCCAACAAATTATTAACACAAAATATTCAGGAAATCTGGGATACCATAAATGGTGTGGGAAAATTCTGTATTCTGTCAAATACGTTTTAAATAAATGCTGATTGGTCAGTAGCCATGCAGGAAGTATAGGTGGGACAACCAGACAGGAAGTAGAGGCAGGTCAGTGAGAACAGGAGAATTCTGGGAAGGAAGAAGCTCATTCCTCCCCAGTCTTGTACAGACACTAAAGAAGTAAGATGTGACCTGCCCTGCCGAAAAAGGTACCAAACCATGTGGCTAAGATATACTACAATAATGGGCTAATCTATGTTACAAAAGACAAGAGATAATAAGAAGCTTGAGATAATGGGTCAATCAGTTTATAACTTATGGAGACCTCTGTGTGATTTTCTTCGGGAATTACTGGCTGTGGGAACTGGGCAGGACAAAAACCCCAACAAGCAGGCCCTCATTATACACATAAAAGTAGTAAACCTAAATAGGATAGGGGTAGAAATAGAAGTCCAGCTTAAAGGCATAGAAAACATATGAAAGAAATTCATAGAACAAACCTCTCCCAACCTAAAGAAGGAAACTCTTCTGAAAGTACAAGAAGCTTACACAACAGCAAATAGACTGAACCAAAGGAAAAAAAAATAGTTCCCCTGCCACATAATAATCAAAATACTAAATGTGCTGAATGAAGAAAAAAATATTAAAAGCTTCAAAGGAAAAAGTCCAAATAACATATAATAACAGACCTATAATAATTACACCTGACTTCTCAATGGAAACCCTGAAATCCAGAAGGTCCTGGATAGAGATGTTCTACAGACACTAAGATACCATGAATGCCAGCCAAAACTACTATACCTAGAAAAGTTTTCAATCATAATAGATGGAGGAAACAAGCTATCTCAAGACAAAACTAGATTTAAAAATACCTGCGTGCAAATTTAGCACTACAGAAAGTATTAGAAGGAAAACTCCAACCCAAGGAAGCTAACCAGAAAATAGATACTTCCACATCAGAAAATCCCAAATAAAGGAAACACACACACACACACACACACACACACACACAAACAAACAAACACACACACTACTACCACTACCACAAAATAAAAAATAACATGTACTAACAAACACTGGTCATTAATATCTCTTAATATCAATGGTATCAATTCACCTATAAAAAACACAGGCTAACAGAATGGATATGGAAATAGGATTTATCCTTCTGCTGTATACAAGAAACACACCTCAGTTATAAAGACAGATATTACCTCAGAGTAAAGTGTTGCAGAAATATTTGCCAATCAAAAGGACCTAAGAAACAAGCTGGTATAGCTATTTTAATATCTAACAAAACAATTTTAAACTAAAATTAATCAAAAGAGATGAATAAGGACATTTAATATTTGTTACAGGAAAAACCCATCAAGATGAAATCTCAGTTCTGAACATCTGTGCCCCAAACACAAGGACACCCACATTTTTAAAGGATATATTATTAAAGCTCAAATTTCCCATTAAACCTCACACACTAATAGTGGGGGACTTCAACACCCCAATCCCTCACTGGATTAAACTGCCAGACAAAAACTAACAGAGAAATAATGAAACTAACAGAAGTTTTGACTCAAATGGTTTTAATAGACATCTATAGAACATTCCATCCAAACACAAAAGAATATACCTTCTTTTCAGCACCTTATGGAATCTTCTCAAAAATTGACCACATATTGACTACAAAGCAAACCTTAACAGATATTTTTTTTTAAATTGGAAAGAAATCCCCCCATGTCTTATCAGATCACCATGGCTTAAATTTAGAATTCAATAACAACACTAATTGCAGAAAGTCCACAGACTTATGGAAACTGAACAATGCTCAACTGAATTACACATAGGTTAAGGAAGAAATAAAGAAATTAAAAACTTCCTAGTACACAATGAAAATGAATACACAACATACTCAAACTTATGGGGCACTTTGAAAGCAGTGCTAAGAGGAAGGAAGGTCATAGTAGCAAGTGCCTACATAATGAATTTGGAGAACTCTCACGCTAGTGATTTAACAGCACAGCTGAAAGCTCTAAAACAAAAATAAGGAAACACCCAGG